>QLTV01004024.1:638312-653113 GCA_003457575.1 Thermophis baileyi | reverse complement strand
AGATGTCTGCCTGGCTGGTTGAAAGTGCTGAAGAAGCTAGTCACAGTTCTCCTGGCCCAAGCCCTCGTCGCCACTGTTAGATAGTGGGTAGAGATGACAGGAGACAGACTTCCAAAGCAGCTCTTTATTTCAGCTCTTGTATCAGTAACCAGCAAAGAGCAGTCTGACAGCTTGCCCTTTTATAGGGAGCTGTCAGACAGACCAGCCAATAGCGTTTGAGCTTTTTCCCGCTCAAACGCTGGACCTGGTAGATGTCTGCCTGGCTGGTTGAAAGTGCTGAAGAAGCTAGTCACAGTTCTCCTGGCCCAAGCCCTCGTCGCCACTGTTAGATAGTGGGTAGAGATGACAGGAGACAGACTTCCAAAGCAGCTCTTTATTTCAGCTCTTGTATCAGTAACCAGCAAAGAGCAGTCTGACAGCTTGCCCTTTTATAGGGAGCTGTCAGACAGACCAGCCAATAGCGTTTGAGCTTTTTCCCGCTCAAACGCTGGACCTGGTTGGAACCATGCAACATAGTTTAAACAGTTAGAACATAACAGTAGATGTTCTGTAGGGTGTTGAGGGCATTATAAGGATAGAGCAAGAAAGGAAATGGGTGTGATCAAAGCAAAAAAAAAAAGGCTATGTTTTTATGTTGTCATAAGCCAATCTGTAAGGCACGGGTGTCAAAGTCGCCACGTCATGTTGCCGTCACGTGACATTTTATGATGTTTTTCCCATTCGCAGAGCTGGGATGGGTGTGGCCTGCGCATGAGGCATCTGGCCCATGGGCCACCAGTTTGACATCCCTGCTGGGAGGTGTTCATTTCCTCATTATACCCAGGGTTAAGATGTTTAACTTGAAACTACAAAAATCTGAGGGACCCTGAAAAAAAAAATGCAGAATGTTGTTCCCAGGTTGGAAGATGTATACACTATAACACTAACCTAGGGGTAGGCAAGGTCATGATACTACTTATCACTGCCCATCTTCTTATGCTACATGCAGTCCTACTATATAATTGCGAGTCGCCATCATCTGGAATGGTATAGGATCCCTGTCTCTATGAAGCTTGTAATTTGTTCTGCAACACTCTTAACTTCCTGCTTGTGATGTTGATGTGGAAATTGTAATCCTGTTCCAGCAGTTCTGAAGATGTCCTTTTACTATACTGAACAGTACACCTCACTAGCAATGTTGTATGTGAAGTACTTAAACCAGCACAACTTAATAGCTTGGAGGCGTCGTTTCTATATGCACGTCCAAAGACCTTGCTGTTAATTATTGTTTTCTTCTTTCTGCAATCTTTTATTCAGGATGATCAGCAGTTCACGCTAACCATACAAATCCAGGCAGCAACAAACCCAGAGATGCACACTGTAGCTTTGCTTAATGTCCCTGTGAGTTGCTCGTATGGCCCATGGCAGCCCAGGGAAATTGTCTGTGAGACAAACTATATGGAGGTAAGTTTGGAGAATGGCCAAGCAATCCTCAGCACTGATAGTGCTGCACAATCAAAATTGTGGTGGTGGTTCAATTTTCCTATGAAATTGTTGCCAGGAGGACTCGGGTACATCGTGACAGTGGACAGCTGAACTGCACTTGAATAGCTCTGGTTCTGTGTGTGTTACATAGAAGTAATGGAAGTAGAATGCAGTTGGCACTTTAACCTGTATGGGCTCTTAGATTCTCCATTTAGGGTTGTTGTTGGTTTTTTTTTAGTATCGCCAGGTTAAAGCCTGTAGGCGAATAATTTGAAAAGAGATTAATGCTGGAACTGTATGTTCTCTTTTATGGATACCAATTGCAGAATCTGTAGCCAAGAAGTCCTAATCCTCTGCTAGAGAAAGTCACATTTTGCAAGTATAATTCTGTACTCAGGCTAGATGTTGAATTGAGTCAATATGGGAGAGGCAACTTTGGGAAGGATGAGGAGGTGAATATCTAGCCAGTCTCTGCTTTCATTCATTCTAGCATTTTACCCACAAGTAGGGCTGTGTGCTTTTCTGTTCAGTTGCCTGAGACAACATAAGCACACCCAGCTTTCCACTACAGGTGGTCCTCAACTTATGACACTTCATTTAGTGACCGTTCAAAGTTACAACGGCACTGAAAAAGTGACATGACCATTTTTCACACAACCATTGCAGCATCTCTGTAGTCACGTGATCAAAATTCAGACGCTTGGCAACTGACTCCTATTTATGACGGTTGCGGTCCCTCGGGGTCATGTGATCACTTTTTGCGACCACCTGACAAGCAAAGTCAATAGGGAAGCCAGATTCCCTTAGCAATCATGTGACTAGCTTAACAACTGCAGTACTCAACAAAGATCATAAGAAAGGTGGTAAGAAAAAGGTGGTGAAATTGGGCAAACCTCACTTAACAAATGTCTCACTTAGCAACAGAAAGTTTGGCCTCAATTGTGGTCATAAGTCAAGGACTACCTGTATAGCCACTGGATTTGTCTCACTAAGATGAGATTGATGAGTAGTTCAACGGGTGATAGACTAAGGCAGTGGCTGGATTTCTGTCATGTGAATGTGAGGCCATGGAATATTTTTGGTATTGGGATAGTCTATTTGAGTGAACATTATTAACCTGTTGCGTGATCATGCCAGTCATTGGATCCAGCTGGATTGGCAGCTGAATCTGGTTTCAGGGGCAATGCTGGAAGAAATCTTCCTGCTGCAGAAAGGACCCAACTGCCAAACTCCAGAGCAATGGGTCAGTCCAGTCTAGGGACTGGGGGAAGAATAATGCAGAGCTGAGCCCAGAATTTTCTTCACAAGGTAGTTTCTTTCTTTTTTTAACATAGTAAGGCTGGTTCTGTTTTCAGATAACCTTGAATGTGCCTGGAGGTAAGTTTGAAATTGAACAATTGAAATAACACATATAAAGAGCCATATTATACCATATAAAGAGCCATATTATACACCACACACAATATTACACCGGTCCAGTATCTGATTTTGTTAATATAAATGATGCTGTGCTTGGGTGGCTAGATGGCTTAGACATTTGGTATTTGAACATAGATCTTTTTAACATTTCTATTTTATTGTGTTTTACTAATCTAGGTGAAATGTTAATATATTGTAGTCCATGTATGATACGCCATAATAGGCTAAATAAATGAATATACCACACCCATCAGTCTGAGAATTTAAGCAGTAGAAATAGAGACTACGATCTCGCCTCAATTTTCCACTGATCCATGATGGAAAACTCAGCTGAAGTCAGGGCAGCATGCATATGTTGTTAGAACAGACTGGCCTCTTTGATAGAGTAGAAGGGCAAACACTTAATTTATAGCATGGACATAAAATAAGGCTGTCCGTCATGCGCTGCTTACAATTTAATGCGTCTTGCCTCACCTGCAAAGCATGATCCAGGAAGCACGGATCAACATCCCAAAGGTATCAACTGCCCTCAGGATTACAAATATGAGGAAAATGGCCTCTCGCCAACCCGAGTGCTCATCTCCCAATTGCATGGTGTAGCAAGTAACCATTCTGCAATGAGACAAGCCTGCACGTCATCTCGGGACTTTCCCAATGTACTGCAACACATTTGCTTTATATGACCTCCTAAGCTTCTGATAATACAACACACACTTGTGATTTCTGCAAGGAGCGTTGCCTTAAGCAGGAAGTTGTGGTGAGCTGCCAGTGTGGCTGGTGAACTAGATCAGGGGTCGCCAACCTTGGCAACTTTAAGACTTGTGGACTTCAACTCCCAGAATTCCTAAGGCAGCCATATTGGCTCAGGAATTCTAGGAGTTGAAGTCCACAAGTCATAAAGGGGCCATAGTTCCCCACCTCTGCCTTAATGACTGGGAAAACATCCAGGCTGAATTAAGAACTGAAAGCAATGGGCTGGAATGATAGACATTTATGCTCTGAAACCTTTAAAATGCTTTGAAGTATCTCCCAACTATACTGTCTCTTGTTTCCCCTCCAGGTCTCTGTGAGAAGAAATGTTCCCTCAATCTCAGATGGTTTTCTTCAAGATCAGCCTGAAGACTGGGCATCTGCTTTCTCAGAGGTATTTCTCTGTTTTCTCCCTGATCCAAACACAGCCCAGGTAGCATAATTTCCATGCGGGCAATTATATAACTCTTAAAATGCTTCGTTTTCTTGCTTTCTGCTCCCACGTTTTAGGCCAAAACTGGAACTCCCTCCGTTTGGCAAATAGTCTTTCACATGGACTCTGAGAAGAGGTCGATGTTGGAGACCCCTGAACTAGATTAATCCACTTCTAAACTCTAATCTTCCCAGCTCAGTGAATACTTGTCACTCCTGCCTCACTAGAAGGCAGGCTGCAGAAGCAGAAGGTGTTCAACTACCTTAGCCCGGGCAAATAGAACATTTATTACCCATTCTTGGTCCTCCTGGTTAAGGAAAGTGACTTCCATTTAATGCATGTTTGCACTATATGCTGTTTTCCATCACAAAACAAGCTAGGATAGGGAGTCCCCAAGATGGTAAAGCTGCAGGTCAGAGCGTGGCCCTTCTTGACCAGCATGAAAGCAAGAAACAGGTGGTAGTTATTGATAGGGTGATACCTTTAAAGCAGAGGTGGGGAACTACGGCCCTTTTATGACTTGTGGACTTCAACTCCCAGAATTCCTAAGGCAGCCATATTGGCTCAGGAATTCTAGGAGTTGAAGTCCACAAGTCATAAAGGGGCCATAGTTCCCCACCTCTGCCTTAATGACTGGAAAAACATCCAGGTTGAATTAAGAACTGAAAGCAATGGGCTGGAACGATAGACATTTATGCTCTCAAACCTTTAAAATGCTTTGAAGTATTTCCCAACTATACTGTGTCTTGTTTCTCCTCCAGGCCTCAGTGAGAAGAAATGTTCCCTCAATCTCAGATGGTTTTCTTCAAGATCAGCCTGAAGACTGGGCATCTGCTTTCTCAGAGGTATTTCTCTGTTTTCTCCCTGATCCAAACACAGCCCAGGTAGCATAATTTCCATGCGGGCAATTATATAACTCTTAAAATGCTTCGTTTCCTTGTTTTCTGCTCCCACGTTTTAGGCCAAAACTGGAACTCCCTCCGTTTGGCAAATAGTCTTTCACATGGGCTCTGAGAAGAGGTCAATGCTGGTTGAAGAAGCTCAAGCTGCCGGTTATGGGATTAACACGACAGAGACCAGGACCGTGTTGAGAGCTCCCTACAACACATCTCAAGCTCAGAAAGTGGAAGTGAGCTCACTTTAATTTTCAGAACATATGAAGATGCAAGACAGAAGGCAGTGGCCAGAATCCATTTGTTCAGTAATGTTGTTTAGCTAAAATAACCATAGCTCGTGGGAATAGGTGTTCATTTCTCCTTCTCCTTCTTCTCCTCCTCCTCCTCCTCCTCCTCCTCCTCCTCCTCCTTCTCCTCCCTCCTTCTTCTCCTTCTCCTCCTCCTTCCTTCTTCCTTCCTCCTTCCTCCTTCCTCCTTCCTTCTTCCTTCTTCTTCCTTCTTCCTTCTCCTCCTCCCCCCTCTTCCCCTTCTCCTCCTCCTCCTCCTCCTTTCTCCTTTCTCCTTTCTTCTCCTTTCTTCTCCTTTCTCCTCCTTCTTCTTTTCTTTCTTTTCTTTCTTTTCTTTCTTTTCTTTTTTCTTTCTTTTCTTTCTTCTTTTTTTCTTCTTTCTTTTTTTCTTTCTTCTTTCTTCCTCCTTCCTTCTCCTCCTCCCTCCTCCCTCCTCCCTCCTCCTTCCATATCCGTCATCGGACGTTGGCGATCCTATTTTTATCAACAGCTGCACAAAAAAGTGCTGCTGAGTTTTGTCCAAACCAGATTTTGAAGCCATGATGTTGTTCTTCTGCCTGGACCTCGTTTGCCTTCAATTTTTCTCAGGAGGATTAAGTGAAGTATGCCATATTGTTCCGGGTGTCGCATCACATGTCCAAAATATTCTAACTTTCGCTTTTTTATAGTTTTGATGATTTCCCTTGGCTTTCCCAGGTGGCTTATCACCACCTCATTTCTGATTTTGTCAACCCAGCTTAACAGCTGCCTGTAAATCCACATTTCATTTCATTTCATTTCATGTTCATTTCTACCCTTCTCCATTAGTATGGATAGGCACATGGGATTGGTGCCTTCAGTCTAAAGAACTTGGTGACATCCCTGATCCCCTACCCACCTATCTGTCTATGGCCCAGGGATACTTGCTCTTTTAAAAAAATGTAATGTCATCAAATGTGATTCATATATAGAGATATATTTTATTCCGTGTCCTGAAGATCTGGCAATTTGACACTTGGGCAAAGTAAAAAGTTGGAAACTTCTTGCTCCTATTTCAGATCAGTGGGATCCCTTTTTCTTCTGTGAGATCCAGTACCTACTATAAGCAGCGTTGGATGCTCTACATGGTCGACACTGCTGTGGCCTGCCCTATAGGTGGGTAAAAACAGAGTAATGATCTCCAGGCTATGGATCCCTGACCTAATCTCTAAAGGCTTAGGTTTCCCTCCTTATAGCCTTGTACTCTCTTTTTCTCTTCTACCCTATTACTCCCTAGATGGTATAACCTACACTGAAGAAACAATCACTTGGACTATCCCAAAGCAGGTTTCTCCTCTTCTAATTGGAGCTGGTACAATCAAAGAATTGCACGTAGAGATGGGTGTCGACTTATACAAACTGTCAACCCAGGATATAAAAAGCCGAGGTTACATGCTGGCCAGTAACAAGGATGCCATTATAGTAAAGATACCCATAGGTGCACTGGGTGGTAACTACAAGGTAGGCATGGGAAACTTTTTGGATATTAAAAGCTACTGTAGGTGATGGTGCATTACAAAGAGGGGGTGTTGTATATACTGATGAGTCAGGTGTTCTGGTGCGAGTTTTAAAATTTTCTCTTTTTTATTGTGTTAAGCCCATTGTGATACATTATAGCTCATCTTTTTCCTAACTCACAATAAGGGAGAAAGCACCTTTTTAAGAAAAAAAATATTTGGGTGCCATATCAGTCTCTTAGACCCAAGCTGCTCAACCCTAGTCTAGCATAAATAAAGAGACATTCCAGGTGTTCATTTATTTTTCACATTTTTGAATTGCCCATCTCCCTCCGAGAGGGGCTGGTGGATTCCTACTGTCACAAGCCCTAGACAACATGGCCAATGGTGAGAGGTGTAGTTTTAACACCATCTAAAGAGCCACATTTTGCACATTTTTGATCTATCAAGATACATTATTTGAAGTGGGGAGAAGAAAAATAAATGGTTGACCACAGTTCAGCTTCTGCTTCTGAATGGTACGGTCCATTGAAATGTCAGATTGATGGCAACATCAAGAAAAGAGCAAACTGGATTTTAAGGGGGCTGCCCATTTTTAATACATGATTTGTCTTGATATATGACCACTTAAGCCAGGGGTGTCAAACTGGCGGCCTGTGGGGCTGGATGCGTCACATGCAGGCCATGCCCATCCCAGCTCCACAAATGGGGAAAACATCACGAAACGTCATGTGACAGCAACGTGATGCGTGAGTTTGACACCCGTGACTTAAGCAATGATTACCAGTTGTTCTTGTCTTCCAGAGTCACGTGGTTGATGGAAAATTGATGATCACCTACAGAATCAACACCTTTGTGGAGCATTTATGGGAAGATGACAACAAAGGTATTACGAAGCAACTTATACTGAAGATGATCAGCACACCTTTGCAGCTTGCACCCATCAGGATTACAGACTGTGAGTTGTTGTTTTTATAAGAAATCGATACAGGACAGTAGAAAGATGCCTCTTCTATAGTCTTCTGTAGAACCTGCTATTTCCTATCAAGTCTTCTAGTGGTGGAATGTTCTCTATTGCCCCCTAGTGGTTGGCAAGCCACCTACCGATATGTGGGCACACTTGAGTTTTGCAAGATCTGACTTTTAAAAATGCTTTCGTAGAACAACGATCTAACATTTAGATGGTCATTTAAGCAGGACCCGTTGTCTATCATCCCTAATATTTTTTTCACCTGCGCACTCTTTAGTTTACCACAAGCTGGTTACTCAGAAGGATAAGTTCAGAGAATATAAAAGCTGTTGTAAAAATATCTCTGAAGAAGGCAGTGGCAAACAACTTTTTAATGCAGCTAGTTGCCAAGAAAACTGCATGGGTGTGTCCATGAAGTCATCAGGAGTTGCTTGAAGGGGATTTTATATTACTGCGGAGCACAGCTTTAGGCAACCACACCCACCATCTTCATTTCCTTAAGTGCTGGAGCTCAGTTAGACATTTAAAAAAAAAAAACATGTTGTGACATGTTGCTGCCATCTTTATCCCTCAATAACAAGGAGTAGAGAAACGGGAGAGAAAAGAAAGGTCTTTTGATTAACTTAAAAAGCATGGGTCAGAAGACAACAAAGGGGTGGCTCTGGACTTCTTAACAGACAGAAAGCAATAGGGTTTTCTTAGAGGGATTGGTGGAATCCAGGACATCTTGTCCAGGGTCCCTCTACAAACCTGGCTGAACCATTCTTGATGTGTTGTGTGCATATAAAGAGAGAGGAATGTGCAATGTGTGTGCGTGTGTATACACATACACACACACACACACACACAGAGAGAGAGAGAGGGAGGAAAAATCTGAACTCAAAAAGTCAGCTTCACTGAGGCTTAGCATATCTATTTGCAGCCTTTTGCAGGGGTGGCAACAGATGGCAAAGGAAGAGAAAATGCACCACTTTTGACAGTAAGGGTTGACCTGAGACCCAGAAAATGGGTATGGAGTAGCGACCTGTGAATTGTTCATTCCTGATGTACACTACCTCATTCCTACTATCCTAGCTTTAAAAAAAACAACAAATCTCAACAGAAACTTAACAAATTGCTGCTTCTGGACAAGGGAGACTCCTAAACCTTTGAAGATCTTTCCAGTGGATCCCAACCCTATTTCCTGCCCATTGCTGATAAAGACCACACTGGCTGATGATGCTTTGCTTTGCCATCATGCCAACTTTCCAACTGATTTATTTAAAAGTTCATTCCATGCCATCCACATTAAATAGGGTAGGAGAGTCTGGTGGGCATCAAGAGGTATCTCCGTGAGTACACTGGTGCCCGTGGGCATCATATTGGCTATTCAAGTCTTAGAATCAGCCAAAGGGGCTCATTCACAAAGCAATTGGAGGAAAAGATGAGAGAGAACATCAAGCCCAAAGCAGACTTTTCCTTCAAATGGTTTTCTTCCCCCTGCAGATACAAAGATAAATCTCAAGCTCTTCAATGCAACGGTTGGCTCCTTCTTGCCAGATGTAGACCTGGTTGGTGTGACAGTGGGTCATTCGGGGCCCTTGCCATTGCCTGAGGCTGAGAAATGGGGCTGTAAGATCATTGAAATCAAACACCCCGACGGCAGCAAAGATTACCTTGTGCAGATCTCGTTTGATAGTCCTGGAGTTGAGAAGGAGGTATGAACAGCTATCAATGTAGGCCTTATCTGCAGGTGTCACAGTGGAATGTCTTATCATTAGCAGCAGAGCACTGACAACAAAACTGCTGATGTTCTTTTTAACCCCAATATAATTGTTAGGACTCTGTCCAAACGGTTGGGTTGGTTAATATAAACAAGCCACAAATCACTGTTTAATGTAATATATGTAATATGGCTTTAAATGCATTGGTGCATTCTGACTGGCAGTAACGGCCATAAGAGGGAGCTAGAGAACATGGTTAGTGCTCTCTCTCGCTTTTGCTGATTCATTGCTGAGTGACTTCGTGTCTGCAATTAAGCTCTGTGTATAGCTAACTATCTGTGATAGGAGAGAATCTTTGATGAGTAAGACAAAGACTGGTAAGAAGACTGCTGTACTTCTGAATACTGACTGATAGAACGTGTATGATTCGGACTGTTATTTGGACTGTGCTATTTCTTTAAGTAAACTACTTTTATACACTTTAACGTATCTGTGTATTGACTGAATCATTACTCATATCTACTGCAACATTACGGTTCACTGTGCAAGCCTTCAGAAGCAGAGGTTACTCTGCACAATTCCTTAACAATAATAATTCAACCAAAACTGAATTATTATGTGGAGTGGCTTGAAACATTTTATTTTTCTAGATACTGTGTTTCATTCTGAGTGCCTATAATTAGCACACGGGTGCTACTTCAGATTCTCCCTTCTATATCAGAGGGGAGGTCACTAACTCCATGAAATATTCTTTGTGGAGTACCAATAGTTATTTGGACCACCCATTCCTGAGAATTCCTGGGAATTTCTAACCTGGGGATGGATTATCCTCTCTTAGTTTTCAGAAGAATTTTAGGCAATTTGAATGTCTTTCCCCTCCCTCCCCAGCGTAAAATGGAACATGGTTGGTCAAAGGTTGGGTAAAAGTGGGTGTTAGATAATTGTATTTGCAGAGAAATAATCGGTGAGGTAGGCTTAGAATGCATGGACATATTTTATCAAGTTGTATAAAAGAGGGAGCCAAGATTCAAGCTGTAGGGTATCTGGGGTAGGGGTATGACAGTGTTTCAATGTGCTACACATGTAAACAACTTTTGCAATTTATGTTTTCCAAGATGGAGTCAAAATCAGACTGCCACAATCTTGGTTTTCTCCAAATATGTGGTCCTCAGCTCCCAGAATTCATAATGATGGTCATGCTGGCTAGGAAATTGTAAGAGCTGAAGTCCAGATATCTAGAGGTTGCTTGGCTGGATAAGGCTGCTAAAGAGTTTGTAACCATCTGAGGCAGTCCATTTATCTATGTAAATTGTTAGATATTGTGTAGATTTTAACGTAGAATTACAGAAAAGGACATCCATAAATTTCATCCATCTAAATAGATTGCATGTAACCAATACTAAGCTCAGCTTTCTTTTTAATAGTTACACTGTTAGTGATAATGTAGAAATTAATGCCTTCCGTTTTAACTTTTCCCAGTATGTGCCAGAACACTTTCGAAATTATACTACCAACCCTGTATTGCAATTCATTGTGATTCCTCAGGCAGAAATCTTCGAAGTCCCAATCCCTCTGTCTGCCTTGGTGAGGGATGCAGGTGAGTTTATTGGAGCTAATATTTTCTGCCTCTTTCCATTATGGATACCAGAAATAATATGGTTAGAATCTGGAAGATAGATCCTCGGGTAGTAGACATTTCCACTATAACTGAGAAGGTAAGCTAGTGAATTGAAAATAAGGTCTTTTGTCTGCATATCTGAAATGGTCTAAGGTCTCCTGCTTAAGCAGAGGGTTGGACTAGAAGACCTCCAAGGTCCCTTCCAACTCTATTATTCTATATTCTATTGATCCAGAAGATGTTAGTCTAAAGTTGTTAGAAACAATTATAGCCTTTCATTGATATCTTAATACTTTTTAATAAGGAAGTTAAACAGTGGCACTATGATGTAGCTAGTCATTTGTATAAAGAATTATCAAGTAGTTGCTCATGCCATTCTGTGAAACTAAGCTGTCAGAAATGTTAATGGGAAATACTTGTGGATTGGTGCAGTGAGTGGGAAAGTAAAAGGACAGGCACCCATCTCAGGGGTGGGTTCCAACTTACCTCACTGCCGGTTCGCTCCCTCCCGCGCCACGTGGGCGCGCACACGCTTTGCGCGCGCGGGCATGCACAGTAACAAAAAATATTTTTTTTAAAAAAAAGCCAAAAAAAAGATGGCAACCGCATGCACAGTGCCAGAAGTCGGCTTCTGTGCATGCTCAGAAGGAAAAAAAAAATTCAAAAAAAAAATTCAAAAAAAAAAAAGATGGCAGCCCCCACGGACCTGCACCAACCGATCCGGTTCAGTGATGTCATCATGATGTCACCATGATGTCACCAGTGGGCTGCTACCAGTTCGGGAGAACCGGTCTGAACCAGGAGGAACCCACCCCTGACCCATCTTATTCCTGTTTTCTCCAGTGCTGCCCCATGCAGAAGGATTCTGTGATAATGAAGCCCTCTATTTAGTGGTGAAACGTGGCAACGTGGACCAGAATTGGTTGCCCTTTGTAGGAAACACACCCCTAACCCAAGAGACTGTACAGACCCTTGAATATGGATTGCAGGTCAATCAAACTCACCTGGTCCTGAGAGTGCCAAAGCTCGCCATTCACGTGTTCCTTGAGGTATGACAAACCTTGGTCTGGGCAGCCTTCTATTGAAGAATGTAAAGGGGTGCCTTTTGGGATGGAGTGGGAACCGTGGGTAAATATTGTGAAAAAGCCTCCCAGGGTCTGCAGGCACAGGTATGCATTGAATTCCCCCTTGCTGCCTTCAGCTCCAACAATCTAGGTGACAAACATGTGGATTGCCACGGTGGCGCAGTGGTTAGAGTGCAGTACTGCAGGCTACTTCTGCTGACTGCCGGCTGACTGCAATTTGGCAGTTGAAATCCCACCAGGCTCAAGGTTGACTCAGCCTTCCATCCTTCTGAGGTGGGTAAAATGAGGACCAAATTGTTGGGGGGCCAATATGCCGACTCTATAAACCGCTTAGAGAGGGCTGTAAAGCACTGTAAAGTCTAAGTGCTACTGCTATGGCGCTAAAAGGCAGCAAAGAGTAAGTTTTCAATGTCTCTGCACTGCCATCTTGTGATCATCTGGATGTCTCCAGCCCAAGGATGAGCCATGATGGAAGACTAGCCCAGAATAAAACAGAAGAGTAAGCAAGTAAGGGATCACCCACTTGCCACTGTGGCTGCTATTACCTTTTCTCCTGACGTTCCTGAGTCAGCTGTTGCCTCATCAGTAACAGCAATGATACTGTGGCAGCTAACCTTGGAAATTGTTCATGGTTTCCCCACAATCGGTGCTGCTCACTCACTTCCTCTTCTCCCTCCTCCTATTTCTCTGTGAAAGAACGCAAGGAGAGAAAATCGCCACATCGTATCTGGACTGCAAAAAGTCCAGGGAACCACTGAATGGCAGGAAATAAGGGGATTCTTTGCCATATCTAAGAGTCTTGCTTTGGGGCTAGAGAACATTACTTATACTTTTTTTGGGGGGGGGGTTTGCTTCCTAGAAACAAACCTGTAGTCGACTTCCTTTGCTTCTGGGATTAAGCAACCTGCTTGTTTATTAGAAGCCAGTATCAAACCCTCTTTGGTTCAGCAGCAGGTTCTGTTCCTTCTCTTCCACCATGATCTAGATCAGGGGTCTCCAACCTTGGCAACTTTAAGACTTGTGGACTTCAACTTCCAGAATTCCTCAGCCAGCTTTGCTGGCTGAGGAATTCTGGGAGTTGAAGTCCACAAGTCTTAAAGTTGCCAAGGTTGGAGACCCCTGATCTAGATGTGTTACTGTAATCTTCACGGTATTTCCAAAGAGGCCCTTCCTTTTTCTATATTAATGAATGGAAAAAATAATCTTCCTGGGAGCCATCCCGGGCAAAGGTGCATAAATGGCTGGGGTTAAGAGCTGCATTTGAACTTTGAACAACCAGCCAGGAGCCAGGAGAAAGCCTAAATAAAATACCCTGAAAACCTAGCATTAAATTGTACTTTGTGATATGATGCTTAATCATTTCCCGCTTCTATCATTCGAAAACCTACTCTCTTTGTGTCCTAGGAAATAAACTCCTTTGGGATTGTGTCCACCTTCCAGTTGCAATTTAAGGACCATCTTAGTCAAACAGAAATGATTGAATTTACCATTTCCTGCAGCTTCTCTCCGAAAGATCTAATTGGTAAATGATATTCCTGTTTAAATGTCTGAAGGATGTTGATCCTGATATCCTTCCAGATACATTAAATCCATTTGGGAAGTAGTCAACCAGATTTCAAGATGTCACTTTCAATCTATTTAATCTAGATGAATAAATTCACTATAAAGGCTCCTTTGTCTCAAGTACTATATTGTACGAAGCTTTATATAACACAGAGAAGGTATTCTAAGGTGCAAAGAAAACACTTTGGGCTCCTGCCAGTTTAAAAATTAAGGTGGGTTGGAACTGAAGATAGGTTTTGGAATCACCATTGTTTTACTGATATTTCATTAGCAACACACACAGTTTTTTCCTCTATCTGAGTTAGTGCTCTTCACCTTATGGTTTACAGGAAAATACTGGCATGAATGTGACTTTCCCCATTAGTGACCTGTATCCTGTCTCTCATCTGTTTTAAGTCTCTGCTGTCACCCAGCTTCTCTCCAAAACGTCTTTCCTTCCTTAGATTTTTATCCACCTTTATTACTTTATAAGTAACTCAAGGCCACGAAAATATTCCTATTTATCCCAGAACAAAAACCCTATGAGGTAGGTTTGGCTGAGAGAGAATGACTGGCACAAAGTCATCCAGTCAGCTTTCATGCCTAAAAACTCACAATCACTTGATTTCTAAGGCCAGCACCTTACATCAAACTGACCCTTCCTTCCTTCCTTCCTTCCTTCCTTCCTTCCTTCCTTCCTTCCTTCCTTCCTTCCTCCTTCCTTCCTTCCTTCCTTCCTTCCTTCCTTCCTTCCTTCCTTCCTTCCTTCCTTCCTTCCTTCCCCTCCCTCCCTCCCTCCCTCCCCATTATAGATAAAAATAAAAGCACATTTGAAACAGGGATCACAAGTGACAGTGACTGCCATGGGAGAATAAGGGGGAAATATTAATTCTGATAGAGCTAAGGACAGGAATACTTTCTCACTCATGCACTGGGGATGAAGTCAGTGACCTGGGGGAGAACTGTTACTATTGAATGATTATGCCCAGCAGATATTTAGATAGGGATACAATCTCAGTTCTATTCTACAATCTTCCATAGCATCTTCATCTTTTTAACAAAAGGATCAATAAGTTAATGCAGCTTCCATAGAAGGCTGCAGTGCACTCCACTCTTGTTAATAATCTCCACTCTTGTTGTAATTTCCCCCTCCCTCCCT
>QLTV01004024.1:619300-637958 GCA_003457575.1 Thermophis baileyi | reverse complement strand
TTCTTCATATTTCACTGTCTTGTTATCTCTCTCTCTCTCTCTCTCTCTCTCGCTCTCTCTCTCTCTCTCTCTCTCTCTCTCTCCCTCCCTCCCTCCCTCCCTCCCTCCCCTCTCTCTGTTGTGTAGCTTTGATGTGGGCTATGCAGGAATGATAGGACAAGTGATTTTGGTAGGTCTGCTTCCCTGCTCTTCAATGTGTAGCCTTGTTATACTTTTCATGCTTCCTTTTGTTGCTTTTGTTTTTAAAAAGGCATTGACCTCCTTTATGAAAGATGGGAGATTAATCAATAAATGAGGGAGGGAGAAAATGGTAAAAATGATGCCCATTACCGAGGGAGGTGATGACATATGCTGTAAATTGTTATCTTCAACAATCAAAATGTGAAAATCGTATTTCTTTGGGAATGGAAGGCCGGTATGAAGGTGTTGGAGCGAATGGGTACACAAGAGTGCCAGTTAACATGGAATGACAGCTGCAATGTTTGCTTGTAGCTGGCTGTGAAAAACTATGATCAGCATCAAGACCTGATTGTCTGGAGGCATCTATGATGGCATCAATGATGCGGCTCTGCTCGAGGCGAGGGATGAGTGTGGGGGGTACTGGGGTCAGCAAGGAAGGAATCTTTACCTCCTGAACTTCCTGGAATAAACTGTGTCTCTTGCAGACTGCCAGCCTAACGGCACAATTGCAGTCTCTGCTCGGACGTTGGTTGGCATGCCAGACTTGGACCTCTCCAATTTAGTGCTGAGAGACAAACGCTGTAAACCAGCTTCTGTGACAAAGGCAGGAGCAGTCTTCCTCTTCAGTGTAAACTCTTGTGGCACAACTCGCAAGGTGAGAGATTACTGGGGGAAGGTTTTCCCCTCTTCAGGGGGGGTCTGGAAAAGATGCTGCAAAGTAGAATAGGATATATCTACTGACCTTCTCCCAGTCTGTCTACACTCTGGCTGGGTTGGGTTGATTTTCCCAGTGGGAAAGCCAGGTTGGGAAAACAGGTTTATATCCACCCAATAGGACAAGCATCAACATTTGTGCTCGTAATGAACAGCTTTATAAGTGACAACTAGTGGAAAAGCTAGGAACTATATTTTTACTATGGTACTGGATCTTTCCTATTTCACATGGGGTGATAAAGGGGAAGAGGGAAAGGTCCAACATGGGCCTTTTTGACCAACTTGGAGGAAGGGCAGGGATCCAATTTCTATTTGGAATGTTTCATTCCATTCTTCTTTACAGTTTGAGAACACCATCATGACTTATGAAAATGAGGTCCTGTATTTCCTCCCAGGCCAAGCAACACCCGTTTACCAGTGAGTATTTGTGACTTAAGAACTGAAGGAGTTGAAGTCAACTTGGCCCTGCCTTGTGTGGTTTCCAAACATGCTGAGATGGCGGTTCTCAGAATTCCCAGGTTGGGGAGAATTTGAGTTAAAGAACTGTATGAGGAGGAATTCCTTTGCTTCAGGAAGAATTGCTTTGGCACCCACTATTCTAAAATATCAAGAGATAAAAACTGGGTACAATAGTATGGGGCGATTTGGAGCCCATCTGGAGAGACTCTGCAGACATGGGTCTCCAGCTTAGCCAACTAAAGCTTCTCTGAATTTCCTATGTGCATCAACTTCTTCCCAAAAATGTGAAAAGAGAGAAGCTAAAACTTTGGAGCACTTGGTGAGCTTGGGTGAATCAACGAAGGCTCTTTTGTTGGCAAATTTTATCTTTTCAAGGTTGAAATGTGCTTGCCAGTACTTCATTGGAAATACGCTGCTGTTCCAGTATAGCCCTGCACAAGCACCATCACCAACCATACTGCCTGGGACTGGGCAACTGGAACTTGCCCTTAAACTGGCCAGAGGTAATTTCAAAGCAGAGGGGGTCACCTATAACATATCTAAGACCGTAATCAATAAAATTATGGTACTGTATTTTGTCGTATCGGCCACCAGCATGAGAAATAGTTTCTAACTTGGATTTTGCACTAATTTGAAGGCAGGGATGGTATTGCGACGTTTTCCTGCTGGATGGAGAGGAAGAATGCAACTAAAGAAGGCAACAGTTATTTGTACTTTTAAACAAACATTTGTTTTTACCTTTTAAAAAATCCAACTTTAAAAAGAATGGAATATCTCGCCAAAGCTATTTTTAAGTATTGTAAGCTTTATTTATAATAAAGCTTGGGTCCTACAGGATTTCTAGCTTTATGTGGGATTCATCTTTGATGAGCCTCAACTGTCTAAGTGAGCACTCATGAATTTCCACTGCTCTCTTGGCTTCACTGGGAATTTTTATATTGTTAGGAAATTATGAACTTGAGTCCTGAAACTTGGGCTGTTTAGACTTGAATTACCGGTAACTTAACATGTCACATTTGTCAGTTGAAGGGAGCATACCAGGTCATCCAGCAAAACAGGGTCCAGTTTTATTGTTTCTTTTGTCTGTTCCTCCTCCCAATCTAAGCATGTGGCAGCAGCCAAGAACATCTCTTGGCTGTATTTTGGGTTAACAATAAACAATTAGTTTTGATCTAATTGGCATAACTGGCATAATATGAGTTGTAGAAGAAGAACATCTTTCAGTCCTATCACAAAATCTTTACTCGGGGGCAGAGAGAGCAGCCTGGTAATAACACATTTTTGCAGTTCCTACTGTTTAATTACATTAATAGACTTTTAGCAATTTTTATAGCATTCTTTCTTGAATTCAACTTATAGAAGTTGAATCAATGATAAAATCATTCCGATCCTGGTTTCCTCACTAATGATAGCAATAGCTCTGACCAGGGGTGAAATCCAGCAGGTTCTGACAGGTTCTGGAGAACCGGTAGCGGAAATTTTGAGTAGTTTGGAGAACCAGCAAATACCACCTCTGGCTGGCCTCAGAGTGGGGTGGGAATGGGGATTTTGCAGTATCCTTCCCCTGCTATGCCCACCAAGCCACGCCCACCAAGCCACGCCACGCCCACCAAGCCACACCCACAGAACCAGTAGTAAAAAAAATTGGATTTCACCACTGGCTCTAACTCTAGAGATGCCTTTGCTTCCACTCCAGTTGCCTGATCTAGGCTTAAAATGCGTACTCTTGCATTGTGCTAATACAGTTCTTGGGCTAATAAGCAGATCAGAGTAGAATACATAATCCTAGTTTAGACTGGTGATGAAGACTGATTCTTAAATTGAATAAATTAGTTTTGGATACTGGGGTCCTAATTTTTTCTTTTGCCCATCTGACTTTTCTGCAGACCAGTCCTACAGAGATTTCTATCAACACATCGAGTATCCAGTAAGCCGTTACCTGCGAGAGCCTCTCTATTTTCAGGTAGAACTTATTCACAGCCAAGATCCACAACTGGAGTTGTTTCTGGAGAACTGCTGGGCTACTGCAAAATCTGACAGGAACAGTTTTCCACAGTGGCACATAGTGGTTGACAGGTACCAGTTTTAAATGTTTGTTGGAGGTCGTTTGCCACTTACAGTATGTGAAAATTTGAACATTGTGAGTGAAGTTGTTGCAGAAGGCAGTTTGACAAGGCCTGCATAGAAAGCGGCTTGGGTTATGCTAGTGAATGAAAGACCTGTAAAAACTTTCCAAGACAGAATAAAATATAACCCTTTGTACCAGCTGCGGAAATCACTGCTATTCTATGTTCAATAATTCAGTCATCTAAAAACTGAAAGACACAATTGGCAATTCTTATCAATTCTTATCAATTCTTGCCATAAGCTCAAAACTCAAGATAGAGCTTGATGGTGTATCTTCTAGAGCAGGGGTGTCAAACAACGTTCCCTCTAACAAGGGAAATCGCTGCGCGGCAGTTTGAAACTGCTGCGCGGCGATTCCCTGTCACGTGCGCGGCCGCGCAGCAACTTTCCCTCAGACATGGGAAATCGCTGCGCGGCAGTTCAAAACTGCTGCGCGGCGATTCCCTGTGACGTGCGCGGCCGCGCACCTTAGAGGGAACAGTGGTGTCAAACTCAGTTTCATTGAGGGCTGCATCAGGGTTGTGTTTGACCTTGGGGGGCTGGGGTGGGTGTGGCCAGAGTGGGCGTGGCCAGGGTGGGTGTGGCCAGCTCAACATCACTCATGTCGGGGGCACCTGTGGTGGGCCGGGTGGGGCTGTGGGATCCTCCCGCAGCCCTCTGCCAGCGAAAACGGAGCTCGGGAGGGCCACATGCAGCCCTCCCGGGCTCCGTTTTCGGCCGCGATGGCCTCCTCCATCACAGTCGGAAACAGTCCTTTGCTGTTTCCAGGGCGGCCCCACGGGCCAGATCTAAGCACTCCACGGGCCAGATTCGGCCCGCGGGCCTTGAGTTTGACACCCCTGTTCTAGAGCCTTAATACTATATCATCCAGCATGAATTCTCTATTTCATCAGTCAGACACAAAGGTTTCTTTATGGTTGAAGTTGTACTGATAGGAGTTGCGCTAATATTGCATTCCATGGCATAATCTAGTTAAGTGGACTTTCTGGTCTTTAATGCCAGTTTGGCACAGGCTAGATCTTATAGCTATAGTTTTGTTGAGAAACAATATATGAGTTATGTATTTTATTTTATTTATATTTAATAATTCTTAACTACCCGTCTCCCTGAGAGAGGGATTATTTCTCTCTCTCTCTCTCTCTCTCTCTCTCTCTCTCTCTCTCTCTCTCTCTCTCTCTCTCTCTGGATACAGGTGTACATGTAGATATATATCAAATGATTCTTTTTAATCTTATACGCTAGTTGTGAAAATACAGCAGATTCACATCAGACCATATTCCATGATGTCCCCAACACTTCTGTCCCATTCCCTACACACCTGAAGAGGTTTGAAGTGAAAATGTTTACATTTGTGGTGAATAGTCAAGCTGTTCAAGGACAGGTAAGGGTTGCCTTTATGGGTCAATTTGGGTAATTTTTGACATGACGTTTCATGATCTAACACTTGATAAGCTGGTCCTACTGATGGTATATCAGGGTAATTGTTCCATTGATAACGTTCTCCTCCAACATTCTGCCTTGATAGCATTATTGTCTTTATTTCCCTACCAAAGATATTGTATGACAATAATATAGTTTTTCTAAGCTATGAACTTTTACAAGGATATTTCTGTAATATTGTGTTAAAACTGGAATACTTGAGTTTTATTTTAAAACCAGTTGAATTCAATTCTTCCCAAGGGGATAACAAGTATTTTCTATATTTTCTGTATTTTGCCATGTTCTTTAGTAACATGCTCTCAAACTGTTTTGTGATGCTTGGTGATTTTTGTCTGTTGTTCAGATCTACTTCCACTGTAGCGCAGTAATCTGTGATTCCACCCAGCCATCTGATGCCCTTTGCATCAGGCTCTGTATTCCCAGAAAGCAAAGAGCAGGTAAGGGATTAAAATACAAATGACTTGGATTGCTGTGCCCTCTGGATTGCAAAATGCTATGTTCTTTACCTACAACCTTGCCCAACTTCTTACCTCCTAGATGAGTTGGACAACTGATGTAGTCACCGAATTCATTGGCATGCTGCTTCAATAGCCTGATTGGAGGCAGTTTGGTTGAGAATGGTTTCCTATGTGTCCAAGGTTTTTTTCTATAAACTTTCCATTTTTTAAAGAATTGGCTATCAGAAACTATATTCTGAAACAAAAGCTCGCTCTCTAAAATGTGTACAAGTGCATATTTTGTCATGTAAGTTAATGTCTTCTTAAGCCTACTCTGTTCATTACTTCCCTGTAATGTCAGATACCAGCCTGTGCCATGGTCAGAGAAAGGTGAGAAGTCTGGTTTGTGGAAAATAAAAATGCACACATTAGGCAGTACCGAGAAACACAGTTCTTATAGTTAAAAAAAACCCCTAAAACATTTTGTTTTATGTGATATGGTAACATTTTAGCACCACTTATGATAATACCTACCAGTATAGATGAGTCTCAAATGTGTCCAAGAAGCCTTAATATGCACATATTCAACTCACATAGGTATGGGTTAATATTTAGCTTTCAGTTTTTCCAGCATCTGCTCTGTTTTGGGTGCAGACAAAGAGCTAAGACAATAAGTCATGGTATAATCTCGTAGCCTCCATAAATGTTATAAGTGTTAAAATCCCTTGGTCTCAACCACATATAACTACACTTTGAAGGTTAAGGATGTGTCTTCATCATGACATTGCTTTCTCCTGTCCTGAACCCAAGGGTGGAAGCGGTTTAAATTCACCTTCAACTGCGCCATTTAAAATTAGCATTTCCCACTTTGTTCTAACTTAAGTTCTACTCTCTGATACCTCATTGACAAGACAGTCCAGAGTGAGGATTTGTATAGTTTTTATTGGCTATTTTATGTTGGTGCAAGCATGACATTTGTCCTCGGGGGGGGGATTTTGGACCACTGTAGCAACTAGATTCTGCAAAGACATCTGCCCACATAATGCCTTGATGTTTTCTGAAGTGCTTATTGGGTGTCCTAGTTTTTTTTTTTTAAAAAAATAACGTTTGGTGAAAAGAGTGCTAGTTCTCAGAAGTATATGCACATGGGATGGGGATAAGGAGAAAGTGATGGCCTTGGTCACCTTACTCTTCCCCAGACCCCTCCATCATGCAGGGCTATTACACGTCCTCCAGCTGTGAAACTAGACAAAGCATGAAGCTTGACTTTTACTTTACTTTTATTTGCATTTCTATGCCGCCCAACTCCCAAGAGACTCTGGGCGGCTAACAGCAAATATAAAAAACTTATTAAAATATAGAAAGCTTGTTAAAAAGATACATAATAAAAAACATTTAAAAACAATTTAAAAAACCCATACATACCTTTTCATGGCCGGATCTCGCCAAATTACACAGGCGAGATCAACGGCCCCAAGCCTGCTGGAACAGCCAGGTCTTCACGGCTTTCCGGAAGGCCAACAGGGTGGGGGTAGTCCGGATCTCAGGAGGTAACTGGTTCCAGAGGGCCAGGGCAGCCACAGAGAAGGCCTCCCCCGCGGGCCCGCCAGCCGGCACTGTTTAGCTGACGTGACCCGGAGGAGCCCAACCCTGTGGGATCTTACCGGTCGCTGGGAGCTATGTGGTAGAAGGCGGTCTCGAAGATAACCTGGCCCTGAGCCATATAGGGCTTTAAAGGTAATAACCAACACCTTGAATTGTGCCCGGAGACCAATAGGGAGCCAGTGCAGCTCGCGGAGAATTGGTGTAATATGGCTGTACCTAGGTACACCCATGACAGCTCGCGCAGCTGCATTATGGACGAACTGTAGTCTCCGAATACTCTTCAAGGGTAGCCCCATGTAGAGCACGTTGCAATAAGCTGACCAGGCTTTGAAAATTGATTGGGAAAAAAAAAAAACCTGGTGAGAATCCCTTGATTCATTTTCAGTGGCTTCTTTGGCACCTTCACCCATTTTGTGTGTATCCCTATCATTTCTACCTCTTGATCCTCAGTTATACATTGGACAAGCACAAAATGGCGCCAGATTCCCAATCAATCTGTTTTCAGCCAGAACTGAGGCTGTTTGCTCTACATGAGGGAGGGATATTTTTTTTGTAAACACAGGTTTAGTGCTACTCCAGAATCAAGGTATTCCAAATTGATGCTATTTCAGAATAGCACTAAACCATTGGTGAAATTGAGCTATTAGATGAACATACCCACATGAAAGACATGCACAAAACCAGTGGGGTTTTTTTTTTTTTTTTTTTTGGCAAATGGCCTAAACCCACCACTTCAGCCATCTGTCAAAACTCCCTTCCCATCCCCATCCCAAGTTTAGGGGAGTGGTTTTCCCAATAACTATTGATATTTGTTGAGGGGTAAGCGACGTCACAAGATACCACCAATTCCATTCTTGTGCCAAGCGTTAAGAACTGTATACTGGCTTTGTTAACTGAAATAGAATCGAGACCGAGAGCTGTACAAAATATGCCAACATACCTTTCTGCCATCTTAAGGACTGGAAGAAAGTCCTCCAGAAAGAGGCCTTTTGTCTCTTGCAAAATGGTACTTTCCCTCCTTAAACCCAATCGTGTAAAAACAAATACATTTCACTATAGCTAATGATGTAAAATTGGTTGCAATATGTTCTGAATTATATAACTAGCATAAGCATGATAACATGTTTCCGATTAGAAAGGTATGGCTCTGAAGATGAAAAGGCTAACATTTTAATTCTTTCTAGGCCGGAGTACTGATTCCTCGAATGATATCCAGGGATACGTTTCATCTGGAGCAATTGTGATAGGAAGGCGGAATGATTCCTAAACATCTTATAAAAAGACTGGAATGGTGGCAAGATGTAATTTTTGAAGTATTTATTTCTAGGAGTTGCAGCTGTGTATTATGTAATAAAAAGCCTACAATAGGTATTTTTGGGTATCTTTGTGCTTTGTGTAAATTTCTAGAGCAGTTTTATTCCAACTTTTAGGGATAGTGGGCACATGTGGAACTTTTAGGGTTCTGAGGTCATAAAATATTGGTTGCAAGAATACTTTTGTAACAATTAGTCACAAAATACTCATTTTATAGAAAGGCAAACTAGTGAGGCTACAAAATCCAAATCTCCCTTGCTTTAAGGCTTCCTGGTTTCCATGAAATGAAGTTGTATCAAGCATGCTGTTACAGGGAAAACCCATCCTAAGTGATGTAGGCTGTTACAGCAACAGAAATTACTGAGTGTTTGCTACACAGGGTGTGAAGCATGTAACACTTCATAAATAAATCATTTCTAGTCTACATTCAAACTAGTATTTTTTTTTAAGTGTAACGAATGCCTAATTACTCAACAGCACTTAATGTTGCTCTACATAAGGTAAACAATCATGACACTGCAGTCAGCTTTATTTACTGTAGGTCATAAACAGCTTGAGCCTTCTGCAGATTTTCAATATAAATGTGCCTTACACATTAAATAAAAAGCTATTTCAATGTTCTAGATCTGTGATGGCGAACCTATGGCACGCATGCCACAGGTGGCACGCAGAGCCCTCTCTGCGGGCACGCGAGCCATTGCCCCAGCTCAGCTCTGCCGTGCATGCGTGTGCGCCTCCCGCCAGCCAGCTGGTTTTCGGGTCTCTGCCACGCATGTGTGGGGGGCAGGGCACATGCAGGACACGTGCGCATGTGTGGGGGTCGCAAGGGGGGTCACGTGCACATGGGGTCGTGCACACATGCGTGGTGGGAGCGCATGTGGGAGGCGGAGCACACATGGGTTGCATGCACGGGGGTGGGGCACACGGGGGTTGTGCGCACATGCATGGGACGGGGTGCACGGGGGTCGCACACGCATGCACAGGGTGGGGCACACGGGGGGTGTCGCACACATTGCGTTATGGGTATGCGTGCACGCTTTCATGCGCACTTTCGGCACTCAGCGCTGAAAAGGTTAGCCATCACTGTTCTAGATTTTGGATTCAGCCCTGCTTCTGGCTCCTTGTACATTGTACCTGTAAATTGAAGAACTTCTGAAGGCTATAAAGGTGCCCTTACCTTATATCATATACAGTATATATTATGTATATTTGGAACAAATGACTAGTAAAGCATTTTAAATTGACCATTGAAAAAAATTAGACAAAGAAATTAAATATCCACAAAGACTAGCAAGAAACTTTGGTAGGTAAATGGTTAAGTGGTAAGGGAACCAAACTTTGAAGATGGGAAGAAAAATTATCTAGTACGATTACCTGGCAGTCTTATTATCTAGCTGAAGTAATCTTTACAACTCTACCATAGAGAGGAAATCAGAATGTGGCTTAAACATGAGAATCTATCTATCTATCTATCTATCTATCTATCTATCTATCTATCTATCTATCTATCTATCTATCTATCTATCTATCTATCTATCATCTATCTATCTGTATGATGTATGTATGTATGTATGTGTGTATGTATGTATGTATAAAAATACACCAATATGCTCTGAAAGAGTTGCTAGTTGACACTAGAGGCAATATTTCAGCAAGAAATGTTCTTCTGCCTTTCAACTGACTTTTAAAACCAATACTATAGTGCTGTTTTAGATCTACACACTTTTCATTTTTGTTAGTCATTGCACAGCATATTTCTGCTTTTTTATGGTCATTTTAGAAAAGCTCCATGCCTGCTAAATGATGCATGAATGTTTTTACAAATTTCCCAATTAAAGAAAGCTATCAAATACTTTTCCATTATATAATTACGCTTTTTAGAATTGAAATGCCTACCATTCGGAGTTGATCCATTTAATAGTTTATCTTTCCATTGTTCTCCTGACATGCAAAGGAGTAGTGCCTGGGTAAAAAATTGAATGTGCATGCTACACTATGCTCAAGTAGCCTTTAGAGTTTTATAACCCAATTTATCCCAAGTAAATATGGTAAAGGCTGCTATGCAACATATACTTTACACTTGATCGCCTTTTTTAAAGATAGAAAACTACAACTGTTGCAGCTTCAGTTCTTCTGTAACACAAGACGCATGGGTTTTCTAAAGCCAACTCATCTCCATTGTATTCAGTTCTTTCATAAAGAAGTTCTTTCATAAATAAGCATCTAGATGAGCCATCCACCAACTTGCTGTCCTACAGATGGGTCACACTTTATCTTTATACACTTTATACACCTACCATAGGCTTTGACGGTCTTGTCTGGCTGTTATGTCAGATGAAGACTTCATCCAGGCTTTCCAGTTACAAAACAAGTATGCTTCACGTGGGAGAAACCGAGAATGATTTCCAAATTTTAACAAAGCCGAATTTCTCAGAACTGCAAAGCCTCTTGCCAATGCACAACCAATGAAAAGAGAATTTTTGCTAAGTTACTTGATATTTACTTGAAAAAATGATATCCATAGTGTAGACTGCTTCAATGTCAAATAGCAACAATGGAGGTAAGATGCTGGGGAACTACCAACATCAGCATCATAATATTGCTCTGTTGTACTGATAAGAGATGCAGCACTCATGTACAAGCAAGTCAAATAGCACATATATCTGTGACCCCTTGAACCAATTTCTCTCTAACAAGGGGAGTAGTTGGGGAAGGTATATGTAGATTGAGAACAAATGGCTCAAAAACAGAACACCCCAGTTGCTTGACACACAACACTATAAAACCATTTCCATCATTATTTCCTTGTAACAAACTAGTGGTTTCTAGCAAATAAGATGTTTCAAATCACAAGATAGTATTGAGAATCGAACCATTTAAAATCTGATCATGAAAAAATGCTTTTGTTTCGACTGCCACTCTTCACTCCTATCCACTTAGAGGACAGGTACTTTTATGGATATTACTGAAACTATATGGACTCAGGAAAAGGTGTGGTTATCAGGATTGTTTGTAGCCAGAATCCAAGACAAATTGTGCTGCTTACTAGATTTTCATATGTTCCAATACGTCATTTTTAAGTATTTACCCTATTTCTAATAGCGGGGATAAGAAATGCTCTTTGTCTTCAGAGTGGACATAAATTACTCCATGCCATTCACTTGATTTTCTTGAAATGTACCCTCTAGTGAGAACTATCCTGTGACCCTGTCCTAGCAACTTTCATCTTTCTTGGCTACAGAGCAAAGGGCTCCCTTTCAACAGCAAATGTGTAAAGAGACAAGAAGCGGAACCTCACTTATACTAAACATTGCTACAAATTTATTACAGATTTGTCTTTCAAGTACATTTTGAAAAGTAACAACCACTTTTTAAACATGTGAATACAAATTAAACACAAAAATCATACATCCTGGTGGCAACGCAGTGAGTGGAGTTGGGGAGGGAAGAGAAGGAGGCAGCAGCAGGAGTGAATGAGAGCAAAGAGACAGAAGCAACAGAGTAAGGTCCTTTGCACTTGGGAGCTGTGGCAGTGACTATTTCAGCCACAGGAGGTCCAGAAAGCTGGCCCATAGCACCTCTGCTTACAAATGTAGATACATTACTAAGAAGGGGCCAAGCTGTAAGATCCAATCTCCTGAGCAGATTGAAAGAGCTCCCTGCTCTCCTGTCAGGAAATTAAATATTTTATTCAAAAAAAAAATTATTCAGAGTACAGGGTAGAAGTAAAAAGTAGAGGAGCCTGTGCCGTTTTAATAAGTCACCCCTCAAAATAAAATCTTAAATTAGATGGCTTTTTGATTGGTCTTTTCCTTGAGGAAAGGGACATGATCCAAAGTAAGTCGTCTACACCCTGAACAGCAGAAAAGGCAACGAAGGAATCAATGTATCTGCCAAAGTAGGAGGTGCTAAGTGAACTGTTGACTGCTGTGCTGGAGGCATTCCCTACCTCCCAAAGTGACTGACTTGTTTCACAAATCAACAGTCCCTTTTGCGCTAGGGGAAACTCTCTGGGACTAGATGTTCAGATTACTAAAGCAAGAAGCTTTCACACTTTGCAGGAAGTCTTCTCTAAAAGAATTGCCAAGAACAATGTAGTGCCGTGG
This sequence comes from Thermophis baileyi, assembly GCA_003457575.1. Classification (NCBI taxonomy): domain Eukaryota; kingdom Metazoa; phylum Chordata; class Lepidosauria; order Squamata; family Dipsadidae; genus Thermophis; species Thermophis baileyi. Next base: position 625,576 of record QLTV01004024.1, on the reverse strand, counting down.
GCTACTAACAAAAGAGGCAAGACTGCTATGAGCAAGCAGGCATAGAAGGACAAGGAGCTCTCCCACTGACCCATCAAAGGCCAACACCTTCTGACCTTCTGTGGAAGGGTCAGACTTTTGTAATGGAAGGGGAAAATGCCACCCCTGCAGAGTGATGGAAACAGCCTGGGACAGATTGAGAAACCCATCTCCATAGTTAGTTGCCATGCTCCAGAAGAACCCCTGCCCAGCTCTAGCAGGATTCCCCTCTGAAGAGATATGCCAGTCCTGCCTTCAGCACAGTATTCAGAAGGGAGGAAAGCCTGGAAGCTAACAGCTCAATGACTTGGCTGGCAGGCAGGGAAGGCAGGCTGGGGAGGCTTTAGAGCAATTCGCATGAGGTCTTCTTGCGCCCACGTTTGGCTTGTAGGGCAGCTCGGGTTGCCATCTCAAACACTTCCCGGACTCCATCCTTTGTTTTGGCAGAACATTCCAGGTAGCCAAAAGCACTAATCCTGTTGGCCATATCCCTGCCCTCCTCTGGCTTCACTGGTTCCTAAATGAAAAAAAGGACAGTGAGGTCTCCTGGACTTCATACTGAGGAAGGAAATAAGAAGCAAGTAGCACTCACAGCAAAAATCCAGCAATAAGAATTATGGGCTTCTACAAGTAACTTTCATCTTAAATAAGGATCTCTAGCATTTTTTTCTCTTAACAGAATCCAAAGCATTCCCATTCTAATGATAACAGTAGACCCAGAAAGGGATGTTAAATTATTGACTTCACCTGCTTCATCTTGGCTAACTCCCGACGTGTATGTTCATCATTACGCAAATCCTTCTTGTTTCCTACCAGGATGATAGGCACATTGGGACAGAAGTGCTTGACCTCTGGAGTCCACTTCTCAGGGATGTTCTCTGTATAGGAAGAGAACATAAATGAACTAACACCTTTTCATGAGAGGCTCTAATTCACTGAGTAATTTGGTTATAAGACAATATTACAATTGTGACAGAAAATCTGTGAACTGTTTACAACTATCTGTAACCTTGCAGTAATATTGTGATTTTAATAAGATCAAAGTTTCTTAGTCCTATTAATATATGAAGACATTGTGGTTATACTAACAACACATGGAACAGCATTTTTATTCCAAAGTTGTCCCAGAGCCAATTTCTGAGAAGCATTTGCAATTTAACTACTGCTTCGAAGAAATGTAAAGACCTTTCCCCTTCCTGGAACATTACTGAAATCCTCAGAAAAGGAAGAAATTACAGTTTAAGTAACAGTATGACTGTGGAGAAATATAGTAAATGGCACAATCATATCCTACTACATTGACAGTTTTGTTCAAGAATAGATACCATAAATATATTAGTATTTCTAAACAGATAAAGGAAAAAGGATAAAGAGTAAAGAGTAAATCTGTGGACTCCACTTTCTTCCCTGTACCAGGAATAGACAATCTGAGGCCCTAAATTAATTAAAAACCTAAATGCAGTCTCCAGAGGCTCTCCACAAGTTTCCTCTGAAATATAAATATTTGATAAATAAAACAATATTTAGTGTAACCAACAAAGTATTATATACACATGGGGCCATCAAATTAACTGTACTCCATTTTTAATTAAATAAAAAGGGAAGAGAAGGAGGGTTTCCTGGTCTGACCTACCATTTTCCATGACTCCAAATTTTGGAGTGTGGATCTCAACACATTACTCAGAAGGAGAATAGGATTCTCGGCCCCACCTCCCAATTTAAATATTCTTATTCTGTACAAAATGGAAGATTAAAGACTCACCTAAACTGTCAGGGCTGTCAATGGAGAAGCACATGAGGATAACATCTGTATCTGGATAAGACAAGGGTCTCAGGCGGTCATAGTCTTCTTGTCCAGCTGTATCCCACAGGGCAAGTTCTACCTGTACAAGTACAAAGTTGGCAAACTTTAGAGACATGGTCTTAAGAGTACATTCTGAAATAAACTAGTTGCTCACACCATTGCATCCTTAGAATGGTTCAGTGAAACGGCTCAGAATCAAAGCACAGAGTATTAACTGAATTCAACCAGGGGAAAAAAATGCAGATGTGTATTTTATTTTTACCGTATTTCAATTCTTTCACACTAATTTTAATTCCTGTTCTTAAGCAGATACAACAAATTGGAGACAGTAATCACCAATCAGAACAGAGAAAATATATTTAATCTCAGATATGCATACTGCCTGGTCCCGTGCCCAAAGCAATAGGTAAAAGGCAGACTCATAACTTACGCCACATTTCAGCAGACATTTCATGCATTCCAAAACACATCCCACAGAATTAAAGAATTTATTTTTGCTTCTGCATATATACAGAATACAAATGTATCTTATGATCAGCCCTTTCCATCAGCTGTGTTTTGAATTTCATACTCCTATAGGATTAGATGAGTCTTGAAAATCAGCAAATTACCTGTTTTCCATCCACTTCAATGTCAGCCACATAGTTCTCAAACACAGTGGGGACATAGACTTCTGGGAATTGGTCCTTGCTGAAGACAATAAGGAGGCAGGTCTTTCCACAAGCTCCATCTCCCACAATGACAAGTTTCTTGCGTATGGCAGCCATCTCTACTAAAAGAAGAAAAATTTTCAGCAACTGATTGCATGGCTCTTGGTGTATTTTTTTTAACAAGGTGTTAAATATTGTCCCACTTGATTTTATTTTCAGATGGCCTTGCCTTAAAAAAAAACTATCATGCTACAGGGACTCAAGTACAATCTTCATTTCAAACTTTTTGGATCCTCATATTTATTGAAAATATTTATACAGTTCCGATCTCATATCGAACTCTAGGTGGTTTCCAACCAACAGATACAGCCAGAACAAAAAAGGTCGTAAAATCAAGCACAGAAAAAAAAGTCATAAAATCAAGAACACCTCTCTTAACAACCACCTAGCGTTTCAATAGAAATTCTGGTCCAATTGTGGTTGTATGTCAAGGACCACCTGGATACTTGTGGAACCAGAATATCAACTGCAACCTGAGAACTGCCAAATCAATCCACAATTTCATGAACTGTGGTTTACATTATAGTTTCGAGAGATATGGTATAAGATTAAGACTGAAGACTGAAAGTTCAACAACATTGAAAAACATGTGACAAAAGTATATACCAAATAAAGTTAAGTGAGGACTACCTATAAACATTGTTGGTCCCAAGGAAGACAGAATTCTAACATGAATCCTTCATCCAAAAATTTCCAAAATGGAAGGGCAAAGGTTAAAAGTAGCAATATGAAATTAAAGCTACAGGTAGTCTTCAACTTACAATCACAATTGAGCCCAAAATTTGCTTGCCACTGTTGTTAAGTGAATTGTTGCAGTTGTTAAGTTAGTAGTCTGCTTATTAAGTGAATCTGGCTTCCCCATTGACTTTTGTTGTCATAAAGTCCCAAAAGGCGATCACATGAAACTGGGACACTGTAACTGTCATAAATATGAACCAGTTGCCAAGCATTTGAATTTTGATTATGAGACCATGGGGATACTACAATGGTTTTAAGTGTGAAAAACGGTCATGTCACTTTTTTCAGTGCCGTTGTAACTTTGAACGGTCACTAAACAAACTGTTGTAAATTGAGGACTACCTGTACAATGATTAGCCTAAATTCAATCTCATCATTTACCGATGTAAGACTTTACTGACATATAGGGGACTTCCTATTTTATGCTTATTTTAATCAGTATGAATATAAAGCCACACAAACAAAAGTGTGTATATCTAAATGCTACAAATCTGAGATTTACTGCATTTTGGGTTTGGCCCCAATTACATGTTTCATTCCCCCCCCGCCCCAAGACTACAATATTCAACTTCATTGGAATATCAATCATCTAAAATCTGTCTGGAAATAATCTTTATCAACTATGGAAGCTAGGGAGGAGAGGAAAGCATTTTGGGAGGGGCAGGGTGAGTAATTACCCTGTAAAGTATTGATCTTAACTATTGTAGAGTTTCATAAAACACGATTGTTAAAAGTCATGTAGAAAGTCCTCTTGGCTGACAGATTATAACACTGAAACTAAAAAATATATACGTAGATTTGGCAAAAGATAAATCATTATCAGCAAAAACTCATATACAATAATGGAAAAGTGAGCAAGTAGTAAAAACTGTTTCAGTGTTGGGATGCACACTGAGCAACTCTAGCAGGGCAATTCATTCCTGTGACAAGTAGTGTTGTAGAAGGAGAATTTCTACAAATGTTGATGCAGAAAGCAGGCAGTCATCCTTGAGATGCCTGGACATCTTATTTAAAACAAACAGGAAGATACAAACCTTTTTTTTTTTTAAAATACATAGAACTGGCCGGTTAAGGGATGCAACTGAGCCAGAATCATATATAAATAAAATCAAGGTTTTTTTTAAAAAAAAAATCACCCTCAGTTGAAATATTAAATTGTGTAATTTAAACAAGTTAAACACAATAAAAAAATTAAACAGAGTTTCCTTTTGCACTGTTGGCAACCAAAGTCTTATGGGAATTTATACTAAATATATAATAATTAAACTAAAACATTAATAGTTCTTTAATAGCTGATGATACAGTTCTGCTTGCCAGTAAGCATGAAGACCTTCAGCTCATTAACAGTCTCAGAAATATCTGAAAAATATGGCTTGAAGCTTAACACCTCAAAAACCAAGATCATGGTCGTCAGCAAACAACCCATTAATTTACCACCAATAAATTCGGAAGGAATACCACTAGAAAAAGTTGAAAGGATCACGTACCTTGGTTTTAATTTACATGAAAGCTGGGACATGATCAGTGAAGTAAAGACAAGGATAGAGAAAGCTCGAACAACATTCTTCAAAATGAAAAAGATCTTCTGCAGTCATGACATAAGCCTAAGACTGAAAATCAGGCTTGTCAGATGTTACATCTTTTGTATCCTGCTCTACGGAGTAGAGAGTTGGTCTCTGACAGAAAACCACTTGAAGAAACTAGAAGCATTTGAAATGTGGATTTATAGACGGCTGGGTTAACAAAATCACAAATGAGGAGGTGATAAGCCGCCTGGGAAAGCAAAGGGAAATCATCAAAGCCATTAAAAAGTGAAAGTTAGAATATTTTGGACATGTGAAGCGACACCCAGAAAAATACGGCATCCTTCACACTTAATCCTCCAGGAAAAGATTGAAGGCAAACGAGGTCCAGGCAGAAGATGATCATGGCTTAAAAACCTAAGGGACTGGTTTGGACAAAACTCAGCAGCACTTTTTCATGCGGCTGTTGACAAAAATAAGATTGCCAACATGATCGCCAACGTCCGATGACGGATATGGCACAAGAAGAAGAAGAAGATTAATAGTTCAAATTTCATTTTAACTGTTATTAAAAGTCTGTTTTAAAAAAATGTGTCAAGGAGGTTATTCTCAATTCAACAGGGAGGACACTCCAGAAATTTGGGTCTGAGATGGAAGAAGTTAGATGTTATGGTTGACTGCTGGAATTTCTTACGCTAGTACCATTGCAAGTGAAAGCTACATTGTGTACATAATATTATTCTATGCAATATATGTTGAAATAAGCACTTGTCCTAAAAGTAGTTAAAGTGCGTAAAAGTAATTTAACAAATTATGCACCTATGAGTTTATTTATTTATTTATTTATTAAATTTGTATGCCGCTCAACTCCCAAAGGACTCTGGGCGGCTCACAACATATGAATAAAAAAAAGACAACTATAAAAAACATGGTAAACACAATTTAAAAATATCAGTATTCAAATAAAAAAATTTACACATACCGGTACATACATGGGCCAATCGGTTATTGGCCCCAGGCCTGCCAGAAAAGCCAGTAAGGTGGGGGTAGTACGGATCTCGGGGGGAAGTTGGTTTCATAGAGTCGGTGCGGCTACAGAGAAGGCCCTCCCCCGTGGACCCGCCAGTCGACACTGTCTGGCTGATGGGGCCTGAAGAAGGCCGGCCCTGTGCGACCTCACTGGTCGTTGGGAGGAGTGTGGCAGGAGGCGGTCACGCAGATAAACTGGTCCTGAGCCATGTAGGGCTTTAAAGGTAACAACCAACACCTTAAATTGTGACCGAAGCGCAATCGGCAGCCAGTGCAGCTCGCGAAGGATGGAACTCGTGTGGGTGTACCTTGGCACACCCACGACTGCTTGCGCAGCTGCATTCTGGACTAACTGTAGTCTCCGGACACTTTTTAAGGGTAGCTCCATGTAGAGCGCATTGCAATAGTCAAGTCGTGAGGTGATAAGGGCATGAGTGACTCCTGATCCAAATAG
>QLTV01004024.1:598133-618561 GCA_003457575.1 Thermophis baileyi | reverse complement strand
GCCAGCTTCCTGTCCCCTCCCTGCTGGCAGAAACCAGCCAGGAGGGGCACGGGTCCAATAAACAAGTGCAGGAGCTCATCGCTCCAATAGCCTTGTCCGCTTCCTCAGGGGTCACAGGCTCAAACTCCTCCCACAAAATTAGATTTAGACCTGCCCCTGTCATCTCAGCTTGACTTGCCCAATCAGAGTCCCGGTCCACCCGAATCTGAGCGACTTTATCCGCCAAAAACTGTACAAATTCCTCAGCTCTCCCCTGCAAAGGTTCCTCCTTTCCCTCTATGTTAAGGAGGGAATGAGTCACCTAAAACAGGGCGGCTGGGCGAGCATCAGCAGATGCAATAAGAGCGGAAAAATGCAACCATTTTGCCGCCCGTATCGCCACTAAATAAGTCCTAATAAAGGCTCTTAGAAGTGTTTGGTCAGATTCGGATTTACTGGATCTCCAGTGTCGCTCTAGACGTCTCTTGTGGCGTTTCATCTCCCGGAGCGCTTCGGTGAACCAGGGAGCTCTCCGGGATCCACCTCCACGTAGTGGTCGCAAAGGTGCAATCCGATCTAGAGCCCCAGCCGCCGCCCTGTTCCAGGCGGTTACTAGAGCCTCGGATGGATCGTGGACAAGGGATTCAGGTAATTCCCCAAGCTCCCTCTGGAACCCTTCCGGATCCATCAGGCGGCTGGAGCGGAACCATCTAATCGGTTCCACCTCCCTGCGATGTGGGAGTGGTGCCATAAAGTCTAACCTCATCAGGGAATGATCTGACCATGACAAGGGAGACGTCACTATACCCCTTAAATACAGATCATCTCTCCACTGCCCAGAGAGAAATACTAAATCGAGTGTGTGTGTCCCCCTATGGGTCGGACCCTGAACTACTTGGGTCAGGTCCATGGTTGTCATGGAAGCCATGAACTCCTGACCTGCTTCCGATCTTTCTCTCTTCCAAACTCCGCCAGAAATGAGTCTTTGTGAGACTCATCGCGCCTGCGCAGCCTCTTGGAGCGAAAGGGGAGAAAGATTTCTTGCATGCAGCATGCAGCCAAAAGGTTCCTTGTCTGTGTCTTACGTGCACTCTCTCCCCCCCGCCACCCAAAAGGCTTGCTCGCCGGCTGCTTCTGCTGCTGCGCCCGGCTAGAAGTTTGGCTGTCAGCTCGGGTGTGGTCGCCGGCTCCTCGGTGGGGATGACTGAGGCGCTGCGGGTGTTGCTCTTCCCCTGCCCCCTGCCGAGAGAGAGGGGCGCATTTGGAAGAGCCCGGCTAGAAGTTTGGCTGTCAGCTCGGCTTCCTCAGGCAGCTCGCAAGAGTTTCTTCCCCCTCCCGCTTTGCTTGAGAGCCATAGGCGGGGGAGGGTCAGTGGACACAACACCGAGGAACGCGACGGAGCTACAAGTGTCAGGTAGGACGCGCGTCTCACGGTGGGGTGCAATTTGGGGGTGGCAGGTGAGGCAGGGTGGGGTGGCGTGGGCCACGAGACACGCGTCCTACCTGGGACTTGTAGCTCCATCGCATTCCTCGGAGAGAGGGAGAGCAAGCGAGAGGCGGGTACGCGCACGCCCCTCGGGACTGGCTCAGCTCCTCTGGGCTCTGCCTCCGGCAGCATTTTCAAACGCGCTCCTGCCTGCGAGGAGGCGGTGAGGCAGGGATCAAGGCTCACCTACTCTTCCTTGCAGGCAGGAGCGCGTTTCAAAACTCCGCTGGAGGCAGATCCCAGAGGAGCCGAGCCAGTCCCGCGGGCCGTGCGCGCACCTGCCTTTCGCTTGCTCTCTCTCTCTCTCTCTCTCTCTCTCTCTCCCGGCCAAAAGGGTGCCGGCCGCAAAAAGAGCGGCTCCCGGCATGTCCCCCCCCTTTCCCCGCAAAGTAGTTGGGGGGGCTTATTGGGGGGGGGCAGCTTATTTCAGTGCATGCGCTGAAAAGCCTGATTGGCCTTATTATGGGGACATGTATTATTTTCGGGGAAACATGGTACCTATGCTGCCACTTTCTGCACCAACTACAGCTTCTGAATGCTCAAGAGCAGCCTCATGTAAAGTGCATGGAAGTAGGCCAAGTGGGAGGTCATAAGGGTATAAATAACAGTTATGCAGCTTATTTCATTCTGCTTCTCCTCTTATGGGCACTCCTCATTTAATGCCCATTTGTTCAGTGACCATTCAAAGTTATAATGGCACTGAAATAGGGAAATTTAAGACTGCCTTAGTACTTGCAGCCATTGCAGTGTCCCCGTAGTCACCCAATCATGATTCAGATGCTTGCTAACTGGATCACTATTATGACATTGTAATGTCCCACCATCATTACAACAAGCAAAGTCAATGGGGAAACTTGTAGGAGGTTGAAAATGGCAAATATGTGAATGTAGGATGCTGCAATTGCGCAGGATTTGCCTAACAACTAGGACTGCTGGAACTGCCTTTGTTAAGTTGGTGCAGTCATGTGACATCATGCTTTATTGACCACATTGGTTAGCAATGGAGTTCCTGTCCCAAACACTATCAGTAAGCAAGGATACTTGTATTTTTCAAAATGGTCAAAACCCCATTTTTAGCCATTTTATTTTTGATGTCTGTGAAATCACATGGTATCTGAAATGCATGCTTTGAACCTATCTATATAAATTTTTTAATAATTTTTTAGAATCCATCCCTATCTTTAAGGATTCTGGGCAACATGTAAATATATAATCCAACTTACAACATGGAAATAAAATTCCAAGTATATACCTCTAATATGTACCACTTCCAATAACTCATTGGAGCCAAAAGCACATTGAAATGAAATAGCTTTAAGTTACTTTGGAAGGCTATAAAAGAGCAGGAGCTGAATATACTTTCAGGAGGAAAGTTCTAAAGGGTGATACTTATTACAGAGAAGACCTGCTGCCTAAACCACTCCCATGCATTTCTTCTATGGGCAGATACTGTCAACAGGCTTCCTCTAAATGACTGGACTAGACAGGCAGATTTAGTTTTACCCAGGCTCTGACTACTAGATCCCAAGAAGGCTTGATAATTAGACCGCCATACAAAGCCAACAAATATAATAACCAGGTATCAGAATTGGCCCTGCAAGCTTACTGGCAATCAATGTCATGATGATGTTTGTGTTCTTAGACACTGGCAGGACTTTAACCATAAAATGATTTATGTATAAAATATTATAGCATATATTATGCAAACCCAGCCAATAGTGACTTATTTAAAAGCATTATTAAACCATGGTTTAGTAAGATGGGTGAAGCAGGTTAGCAATTATATAGGCTCTAACTGTGTGCATCTGCTTTCACTTAATTTAACTATTGCTACCTTAATATAAAAAACTGTCTATCCTTGGAAACCTGGAGTTCAATGATGCCTGGGGAAATGTGGTTTTGCGTATCTGTGATCAGCATATGTCAAGCACAACTATGCAACATCAGATGTTGTACAAATCCAATCAGATACAGGTGATATCATTCATTTACTAACTGCAGTTAAAACAGCAATGAAAAAAGTGACTTAGCCCTTGCACTTTAATACTATTACAGCATCCCTATGGTCAAGTGATCAAAATATAAGTGCTTGGCAACCAACATGTTTTTACAACAGTTGCAGCATCCTGTGCTCATGTGATCACCGTTTGCGACCTTCCCAGCTACCTTCTGACAGCAAAGTTATGGGGGAAGCTGGATTCACCATGTGATTCAGTGACTCACTTAATCATGGCAAAAAAAGTTGTAAAATCGGGCATGACTTATTTAACACACGCCTTGCTTAGCAATGAAAAGTCTTGTCCCAATTGCAGTAGTAAGTCAAGGACTACCTGTATAACTATTGGCCATGCTGGTGGGCGACTGATATCAACTGCAACTCAGCAATAACCAGAGGGCCAAACCTTGATTTACAATAAGACTGAAATAGCTTTTACTATACTTTATTTATTTTTAAAAGTGTATTTAAATTTTAATTTGCATTAAAAATGCAAATTAATAATGTAATACACAACATTAGCAAATGTCATATTAACAATGCTTATGAAAAAGAACTGAATGAGTTAATTGGTATTTTTTTACAGTCTGACTCATTAGGTCCAAAACAGAAGTTTTTTTGTTTTTTGGTTTTGCAGGAAAATTTCTCATTCTAAACATTCTTTTCTCATATACTCAGATGATAAGAGAATACAATTTGCTTGACCAACAGGTACACTAAATGCTTGTTAAAAGATTTTAAGGCCAGAAGTAACTAATCAAATTCAATTCCACATGAATCCTGAAAAGAGTTCATACTGCTAGAGAATCCTCCATAAGAGCAATCAATGTTAACCTCTCCTTGGTGCTAGACTGCAATCATCAAACACAGTTCCAATTAACAAACTCTAAAATTAAGCTATGTTGTTCTCATCTAGTATATGATTAGAGTCAACATTTTCAAGTGACTCAGCAAGTTGGCAAACAATTTTATTATGATTTAATTAAGAAGCACAGGGTGAGAGCGCTAAAAATATCTCCTATTTTTAGTCACCAAAACCAGCCCCAAAATTCTACTATACGGGATTTAGGTTGGCTTCCCCAGAATTTACACATTCAAATCAGCTGTCCCTTTACTCTTTCACTATAATGGAATCTCCTTTTTTATATTACTTATAATTTTTTTAAAAAAGAGCCACAGATAGTGCCCATTTACCCCAATGTCTATGGAGATTCTCAATCATCTAGGTCATGATTGTCCCAAAGTTGTTTTTAAAAAGGCAACTGGATTTTCTTGGTTTTTTTTCCTTGAAAATGTTTTGCTTTTCATCCAGAACTGAAGAAGTTCTTGGATGAGAAGTGAAACATTTTCAAGGGAAAGAAAAGATCAAGAAAGTCCAGTTGCCTTTTGAAAAGCACCTTTGGAACCTACAATAAAAATGAGCATCATCCCAGTGATCTAAGAAAGCTCAAATATTCAAAACACCATTCAAGAGAGCTAACTCACAGTAACAATCCACCTGCAGAAAAAGTTTTAGATAGCTCACAATAAAGAACTGTAGCATCTCAGTATTGGGGATTTGACAGCATTTTGTTTCTATTCTCATACACAATGTATCAAAATTAATACTATTCATACTTGATAAAGCATGGTTTCTGATGTAAAAAAAATATTTTAAAAATTAAGATTTTCTTAATACATTTGTCTCTAGAACTAAGAAATCAATAAATTGCTGGATATAAATATTCCCATATTTGAAGAACAATTAGGAGATAAGGTTGAGATGTGTTATATCCATTGTGCAATCCAGTTACTGTCCCTGTATTACACGAATAAAGAATATCGTAGGTGAAAGTTTAGTAAAGAACATTAAGAGAAGAATGAGCAGGATTTAACAATTTGCAGCCTGAGATTACTGTTGAATTCCAATTTATCACTGGTTCTAGCCAGAACAGTGGATAAATAATTGACCATAAACACTTGATCATAAACAGTATGAGAAAAGTATCACACAATGCCTCCTCTCATTTAATTAGATAGGATCTATTTAGTTCATTGCTTTTGCTGAATAATGGCTGTAATAAATTGAAACTGAACTTGCTGGATCTCAGAACTTTTGAAATAAACTAATGAGTAAATAAAAACAATTCCTCAAGAAATTCAATACAACTGTAGATTCCTCCAAGCACATGCTGAGATGAGGAATCAGTTTTCAGTATCAAAATAAGTTTGCACCCAAGTTTGTAAATGCGTTAATGTATTTTTATTTCAAAATTAAACTACTCCTAATGCAATTTAGAACAGGCAGTTTTTCCTGGAATGTTTAAATACCGTATTTTTCAGAGTATAAGACGCACTCCCCCCCCCAAAAGAGGGTGGAAATGTTGGTGCGTCTTATACACCGAATACAGCCATTTTTTGCCTCCCGAAGCCCCGCCCTACACGAAAATGGGTGCGCAGAGGGTTTGGGAGGTCTGTAGAGTGCTCCTGGGGGCTGGGGGAGGGCAAAAACGCCCGTTTTTGCAAAAAACAGGTGAAAAATGGCCCGTTTTTCACATAAACGGGGTGCGCAGAGGGTTTGGGAGGTCTGCAGAGTGCTCCTGGGGGCTGTGGGAGGGCAAAAACGCTGTTTGGCAAAAAATGGCCCGTTTTTCACAAAAACGGGGTGCACAGAGGGTTTGGGAGGTCTGCAGTGCTCCTGGGGTCTGGGGGAGGGAAAAAACGCCAGCTTTTGCGAAAAACGGGCAAAAAACGGCCCTTTTTCACAAAAACAGGGTGCGCAAAGGGTTTGGGAGGTCTGTAGAGTGCTCCTGGGGGCTGGGGGAGGGCAAAAACTTTGTTTTTCTTACTTACCTCTTCGGAATCTTGGTGCGTCTTATACACCGGTGCGTCTTATAGTCCGAAAAATACGGTAATTCAATCAATTTTTTGCTGATCTACTGTGCCACAAATCTTCCAGAAAGTTACCAGATCCTGACTGACTTTTACCCACCTCTGACTTAAAGAAAACAAAGTTAGATAAGGGGGAATAAAAAGAGAAGCTGGAACATTTTGCACTTCTCCTATGTGGATGTGTCACCATTTTTTTTCAGTGGGAAAAGCAGAAGTTTGGGAAAACAGAACCTTGCACACTGAATTTTCTCTACCAATACTACAGATATTGCTTAAGTGGGAATTGTTATAGGGTTGCCATAAAAGACAAGACCCATACACAAGAAACACTATTAACAGCAAATACAAAAATCTACCAATCTATCAACAGTATAATAATCCTCATAATACTACATAATGCAGGTATCTGCATGTGTGTGTGTGTGTGTGTGTGTGTGTGACAAACATACAAAACCAGCTCTTAATTCCTGAAAACTTTCAACTTACATGTAGCTCAAAGAAAACTGATTACAGAAATAATGTACTGCAGTATATGCAGCACATTTCCAAATTTGTACAGAACGTATTTCACAAAATTCAACTTAAAATTAAATTTGACTCCCAAATCGGACAGTCCTTGTACACTACACGGCTGAAACTTACTGTACAATTGTAATTACTGTACAATTACTGTAATGTGTGTGTTCTCATAAACTATCCTTCATATTTACAGATGAAAAAGCTTAGCCAACAGATTAAGATGAATTACATTTTTTTAATTTACCATAAAATTTGTGATCTTGGTTCTTCTCTGATTTTCAACTAGCCAAAACAAAGATACTGTTACTGTGGAAGTGGTAAAGTTTTGTGTTTACAATTTTATTTGTTATTGTCCAAACAGGGATAAAAACATACACATTTTACATTTCAGTGTTCTTAGGACAAGAAAAGAAAACACTGCATTTATTTTAGGAGAATTTATTTTTAACAAGAAAGCGGAAATGCGTTTTGCAAAGCTTCCAAAGTTCCCAAGCTCCCTATATTAACAGTAAAACTGTGATGTACAAACTTCTCTCTCTCTTTGTGACCGGGATAAATTAACATGAAGCAATTAAAACGTTCTGCTCTTTTATCATTTTCACTACAGTCCTACAGTCCATGCAAATCTGTGACCGCCAAGAAACAAGCGCCAGAGACTACACAAATATTACGTACGAACAAGTGGTTGGGTCTGTCATCCGAAGTCACTTCAACTTCATTGTGAAAACAGCCGAGGAAAGAAACGCAGAGGCCACGACGGGAAAAAAAACAACAAAAACAGGCGGCTGGCTTCCTACCTCCCCTCGAAAGGAATTTTCAGAGCGCCTTTAACCACTTTTATCGTGTAAAATGGAGATTTCCGAATCGAGCCGGAAACCAGCGGGTGTGTTGGTTGGACTTTTTTCTTTTCACAAGCTACCCCCGCCCCAAAGCTACAAAACTAAGCTGTGCGAGCGCGAGGGACCCCGTATATCTTCACCCCCGACTTCGTAACTGAGACCCTCCCCACCCAATCAAAATCCCTTCACTTTCCCCCCCCCCCGCACCGGTTGGGAGGGAGGCACGAGCCGCCCCACTGCCAACTGTCTTCTCACTTCGCGCATGCGTCCCAGGCACCTCTCCGATTCCTTCCCACCCTGCATCCAACTTTACCCCAACAGTTTTTTGTTTTTTTTTAAAGCTTCAGCCCTTTAACTTTGAACCCCCCAAAACTTCTAAAATGTTCGCACCCTCGGGAAAAAAGAGTATCCGTCTTTTCTTTTTTTTAATCCAATCTCCCATAAATTGCCTTACCGGTTTAGTTTCACCCGACTGCCGGCTCCGCCCGGCTCCCCTGACCGCCGCCGCCGCCCGGACTCTCCACAGCTGCCTTACAAACCCCTCCCACTTCGTGATTGACAAGAACCTCCACCCTATTGCATAACCCTATGTAAACTTCTTGGAACGCTGCCGTCATATAAAAGAGGGCCGAGTCCGCCCCACTTTCAGATTGACAATAGAGGGCAAGCAATGGGAAAGCACCATGCTCTCCAACTTCTGTTTGATCGTGTCATCGGGCGCTGTCCGATTCCGGAATGATGGAACCCGACGACCAATCGGCAGCCAAACTCCAGAACAATCTGATAGGCAAAGGAGATAGACCAATCGTGCCTGGATTAAGTAAAAATGTGTCCAACTACACACGGAAGGCGGGCCATTCCTTTCCTAGACTTGGTTGTCATTGGCCGTGTGTCCGCGGCCAATAAGGACGCATGAAGAAAGTACTGTAGTCATTTCCCGGCAAGGGCGGGCTTAAGTTGGAGCCACGCCCACCCAGAGATAATAGGATCAGCACAAACCAATGGGGTTTCCCCGGCAAGCTCCGCCCCTTTAACCCTTGCGAACAGGCTCGCCCCAACCAACGCATGGAGCTTACTTCCCGCCGAGTTATGGCTCTCCAAGACAAAGTGATTTTCTGTGGCAGCCATTTTGAAAGTTTCTCACTCGCGCCCCCAGAGGCCAATGGACGCGTTTCCTCCCTTCCTCCGCGAAAAGCTGAGAAAAGATTCCGCCTTACGTCTGTGGCAGTTAGAATTGTGTGAAGTCCTTTGGGGAAACTGGGATGCTCCTCTACCACCCCGGATTCAAGGGCTATATTAAAATGAAGGCGCAATGGAGCAGGAGGAAGGTTCACTTTCGACGAACATCCAAACTGATTTCATAAGTAGCCAGACCATTGATCAAAGTTGAATTAGAAGAACCAGAGTGTTGTGATTTGATTTGTGGTGGTAGGATGAGGTGAAGCAGACATATCTGAGCATTTTTTGTTTCTTAGACCGGTCTCCAGCCAGTAGACAGGCATACTCTAGTCTATACTTTACAGGCTGCAACGACAAGCCAGTGTTGGCAACCTTACCAAAACATGCCAAAAGTCCAAACTGAATTGCAATTCTTAGGGTATGCTTTGAGATTGCAATTCCAACACATTTATAGGGAAGAGTTGTGGTTTGCAAACTACCAAGTGAGAACTGCAGGGAAGTTATTCAGGCCCAATTATGTGTACAACTCAAACTAAAGATGGAAGAATTGAACTTCATATAGGTCTAAGACTTGGAGATGCTAAAAGTTAAAGCTAGGAATTTCTGGCAGCTAATAGTCCAATATTACATAGAAATATATGGGCAAAAGAAATGAACATGATAGCCAAAAGGAGCCTACAATTAAACAGAATTACATCTTTTGTATAGAAGCAATTTAAATTTAATCTAACATTTTAATCCATATTTGGATGTTGGTACACTCTTAATGTCCATCGATCCTAGCTAACATGCTAGATTTGGCAATCGAATACCAGAAAAAAGCTAGGCTATTTCCCCCTACATTGGTTTACAAAATTTATAGTGAACTCATTGCACATTTTTATGGCAACACATGCATTTGAACATTTTTTCCTCATAGCAATTTTTTAAAATGTTTGTCTCCTGCACAAAGATTGGAAAAACTGATATATTGAACCTTACTTTAAAAATTAAGCCCCAATTCAATCACTTACATGTGGATTTTAGGAAAGCATTATCAGGGTTTATAAAAACTATCAGGATGATAATATTCTTTGCAGTAACACAGGACGTTTACAGAACTGAAGTGCAATTCCTTTCACATCTTTGAATGACAATAACTAACACCTTTGAAATCAGTGTCATTTGATCAAAGTGGCCAATTCTGTAAGTTTTTTTCTGAGATGAGAAAGACAATTAAGTAGTAGTTGGAAAATGAGTTCATCACTCTTAAAAAACCTTCCCTATAACCAACCCTTCACAAGATTCTGTGAAAATCCATTTGGGAAACAAAACTGATGTTGTTCTTACAAATGCATTTGCTAAAGCCTGTAACTGAAATTCCATTTGAACTTAGTGGATAAACCATCCTGTGAACTGTTTGATTTTGGCATGCATGATGTGAATCCAGCTTGTAAACTATAATTTTACAAACGTGTTATATGAAGACAGCCATCTGCGGTTCAATAAATTATAGTTAACCAAGCTGGCTTAGCATGTTGCAAACTCATCAGTTGTGCCACTGAACAAGCAAAATATCTCATTTAATTATAAAGTTGTGAAAATATGTGAATAAATACGAATATCAATTATCATCCATGAGACTTCTACAACTTCTAAAGACAATGTCACAAAGATTTTACCTGACTGTAGTAGCAAAGCTGTACAGCTTTCACATTCCAATGTATTAACTAGAGCTGCAACTCTAAACTAGAATTGCATGCTTGATGCATATTAAGCTTAAATACACTCTGAAAAAAAATTGCTTTCAGGGTCATATTGAGGAGCATCTTTACTACAGCAGCCACTCAAACTACATAAGTACACATATCTGTTTATATATTGTAGCAAAGTAAAAATAAATAAAAATGCTACCCAATTTCTGAAAATGGAGACTCCTTATTTATGACCCATCCAAAATGCATGGATTCAAAATCTAGACTAAAGGTATGCTGTAAAACTCACAGAAGTTTGGAAACTATTATTATCACTGAAGTAGTCGAAAGAATTTTTGTAAACAAGGAGCTTTATAATCATTCATCCCTCTAGAGCCCTAAACTTCAACGGATGCCAATCTAAGAAAAATTAAAAACAAATAATGAAACAGCTTCTTCATATAGTCATATAACAAAGAACTGATGAATGATTGACTAGATTAGGATCTTAGCCAATGTATAGAACCAGTGCATGGACATAAAGGAGTGAAGCTGCTTCCAGCCTAGTCTGTATACATGCACTTAATTTCATAAGGAGTTAAGGATAGACAGTATGGTTGTCACTGTATTATTCCAGATGTCACAAACAAAACAAGCAGCAAGATAACAAAAAATTCACAGCAGAAGATTAGAGGAAATTTTTTCAGACAATAGCATTAAACACCTGATTATCGTGGAAACAAACTGCTTTCAAAAAATGAGAAATTATGGTATAAATCAAGATAAATTAAGAATTTGCTAGCATACTACGAATGCCAAGCATTTGAACTGGGATGAAGTTTTATGTTATGTACATAGCAACTCTCCCCATTCCATTTGAACAATAAAGGACCACTGGCTTTTGCAAATGTTTATTGACTCATTTACTTCTCTTATCAGTTCTGACCTACACTTTCTACCCACTCGTATCCTCTCCCTCTCCCCCGCAAAGCCAGCCCGGGCAAGTTCTCAGAATACAACAAAGGGGCATTTCCTCTTACTAGCCGCTTCCTCAGGACGAGAGAGGAGAGCAGCTTCCCTTACTAGTGAGTAATAGGGATGAAGAAGAGGTGGTGGTCAAGGAGTCAAAACACAACACGACTAACATTAACAGGAAAGGACAGAATGGGAAGTGGGTGTTAAGGCGCCTCAATAACATGACATAACTGCACGGGCTAAGGATAAGAGGGAGCAGCCGCAGGAGTGGAGAATTTCCCAGGCCCTGATGGACACGAAAAAGGGAAAAAAAAATTCCTAAAAGATTACAAAAGTTATTTCATGTTTTGAGTCACTTTAACCGTGACAGGTGAGGGAGGGAGGCAGATCCTCCTCCACACTAACAGTCCGTGGCAGGCAAGTGGGCAATGCTAGCAAGGGGGCTGCTAGCGGATGGTGTAGCGCACATACGGCACCTCTGTGTCTTCGCCACTGTCATCATTGCAGCACAATTCAAAGACCAGGGCTTTCACATGACGCCCAATCTTCTTCTTGGAAACTCTGGTGACAATCTCCGTCATCCTGGGAGGAGGAGAGGAAAAAGACAGCTGTCAGGCAGATGCAGATTCAATTGAAGTAGCCAGTGCCCTTGCTCGTTCTCTTAAAACAATACATACGGCTGATCATGGCGCTCCTTCAGCTTGGCTGGCTGCATAAAAAATGAGTAAAGCATAGAGACTCCTTGGGACAGCATTGTTATCTCCAGCTTGTACTCTTTCTACATGTGGGAAGGAAAGAAAGAAAAAAAAATGGTTCTTTACTGAAAAGGTTTGCATGTCCATTCGCAAGCCTCTTCTGAAGCCATATTGTGACAACATATTGTGGCAAATGGCGACTGGGACACTCTAATGCTTACCTTGAAATAAGCCAGGAACTCACGCAGTGTCATCTCCTGTCCATCAGGCTGGATACCCTGCACCTCAAAGCGGTCCCATAAAGTCCATTCCGTATTATAGTACTGAAGAAAAAAAATGTAATACAAATGTTAATTACTACAGTTAATGCTCAATAAAAAATGCAACAAACACAAAAGCATAATTCATGGTCATTTACTCCATGTAAGAAGGCATCATAGTTATTCATAATTTCTAACATGTGAGGACATGGGAACGTTCTTAGAGCCACTCTTTTGATCTCTGTATCTCTATCCAAATAACAGAGAAAGTGGACAGAAGTATTCTCCCCTAACAGATGGAGATAATGAAAACAAAGCAACAAGTACACAAACAAAAGAAATGGAAGAGGCAGTTGCATGAAACTCTTAGAAAGGCTGATTTACATAAACTTCCAAGAGACTTCAGCATGCCTCTGGCTCTCTTTTCCTTTCTCTACCTTAAGTTGCTTACGGAAATATGTCCCACTTGGCAAAACTTACCAAAAAATAAAGGAATTTTTTTTACAAGCTTTAGTAATATTCTTTGCATGGTATTCAAAGAAGGGACTATCAAATGCAAGTTCAAGAGATTAATTTTTCCGTTTAGTACCAGAGGCCACTTGTGTAAAAAAAGATGATGAATATATATGTGTGTGAAAAAAGCCACCCCACTCACCTTGTTCTTTGGGCAACAAATAGGCTCAGAGAAGCCAAAGAAAGGCAATGCCAGGTTAAGGAAACCATTCTTGTAAGATTCAAGTCGCTTGTGGCCCTGTATTACTTTGTATAGTTCTAAACAAACCAAGCCTACTACAGCAGCAGTCGTCGTGGCAATTGCAGGTATAATTTTCCCTGCAATCAGCTTGCTCTGAAAAGAGAAGACAAAAGAGCCTTTTGATTTTTTAATTTTTATTTTAGACCACATTTAAGAGTTCGATGAAGCATCCACAGCTTTTCCTCTCCCCAGTTTTTCAGCCAGGTGAGGTAAGTCAAGCTAAAAAAGAGCGATTGGCTCAAAATCACCCAGTGAGCTTCCATAGCTGTGGCTGAAGTATAGGAAAAGTCTGCATTGTTTCCCTCACACCCCTAATACATTCTACTGTACATAACCTTTATCCATCACAGTAAGCTTACCTTATGCCGGTCAGCAGGAGGAATATCATAATTTTCAGCTCGCAAGTTAGAAGCAGCAACAATAAAATCCATATGGAAATTTGTGTCATCATCCTGAAATTTGGTAGAAATAAGGTGATAATTACAACCAGCAATGTCACGGTCCTCAGCATTCTTTTGGCTTTGGGACCTGCACAGTGAATGCCAGAAAAAGCCTGAAGCAGCTTGCTAGCCAAACCGGAAGCTTACCCATGGCTTAAAAACTGAACAGCAGAGATCATTTCTGGTATCATTTGCATGTCAGATTATAGTTAAATAACGATTTATTCATTTAAAAATGCCTTACTTTTTCAAAATCAATTGGAAACATCCTGAAGTCATTAAGTTGCTGAGGACTCGGAAGTGAAGATTTTAGCTCTTCTAACCGGCTATCATCTAAGAAAAATAAATGTATAAATTTCAGGAAAGACTGCTGCAATGCATGCCATCTCTTTCTCAGCAACCTAAAACCTTTTCTGCTCTAAGCTGATGTAGTGCATTGCAATCTCAAAGCCCTAAACTTGTTTAGTAGTCAGACTCTGCCATAAATCCATGAACAGCATTTCAAAAAAACTATTAAAATCTGATAGTAATTATGCAAGCAGCACAAGAATTGCTCCAGAAATGAAACAGTAAATCAAAATATGGATTGTGAAATTGTGAGAGATAGCAACACTTAAAGAAGAAACTGGGCCTTCCATTCAATAGAATCAAAATTATTCAGAGAGAAGACTTATTCTCACTCAAAGCCTGGCATTCTTTGCTTTTCTTTAGTTAAAATCTTGCCTTTGGCAGAGTCATCTCATTCCCAGTTCTTACCAACTGAAGCATTGGCATTCTGTAGCTCCTGATCAGAGATATGGATGCGGACACCAGACTTGGGAGTGAATTCAGGAACTTGCACCCGGCACAGCAGCTCCACAATAGCTTCTCTGTCTCTAGTGCCAGTGATGCCATATGTTTGGGCAAACAAGTTTGCAGCTGCCACTACATAATCCATGTGCAAAGGCTGTGGAGGTAACGTTAGTTGAGTCAGATTGGCAATTTTTCTGAATGCAGCCTTTTTAACTAAACATTCTACATATGACCAGATGAAATTCTACTTCAGCAACTAGCTTCTATCTGAACTGACTACCTAAAATGAATCCATAGATATATGTATACAGTTTACATACAAGAAAACTGAAGATTATCTACTCCAGCTTAATTATATCATCCCTAAGTTTCACTCATTTTCTAACAAACTGCCTTATATGCTACATCCTATATGCATATTTTTTCCTCCTGAGGATTATATTCCATGCATGACTGACTGTGCTCCATAGCTTATGCAGTAATAATAGTTGAAGTGCCATTAAGCTTTTTTTCTATTAACAATCTATTCCTTTGAAGCTGAAATAACAAGACAGATGAAGCAAAAGATCCAAATTAAATACTGGCGGTCTACCACATTGCTTTAGCCAAAATAAGCCAAGAGAAATTATTCTCATCCCTAAATATGATAATCAGATCTTGAGTAGAGCCATTCATAAATTATTTTGCACAACTTTTCTTTTATCCCCTATATCTCTCTGGGAGTGATCACAAGCTGCCTGAGAAAGGTAATTTTAGATTTCTGATTATCTCAATGTTTAGCAAAAATATCTTTGCATCTCACTGAAAATTGTACTAATTCAGCTAGCAGTCTACACCTTTTCCAAAATGGATAAACTGTAAGCTATATTTCCTCCTCCTAACCATGCTTCTATTTTTATAGCTTCATTTTAAAATATATACATACAGTGTGTATATATGAACAGTCACGTAGAACGCACGGTGCGCTTCTTTGGACTGCAGCCATAAGCATCGTAATTTAAACGCAGATTGGCTTTTGATGTTCCAAAGCAACAACGTGGAGCAAACACAAATCGTCTTCCTTCTGGTAACAGCATTCAGGAGGCTATAAATGGATATATAAATACAGGTAGTCCTTGATTTACAACCATATTTAGGACCAAAATGGTAAAGGACTCCTCCCTCTTGAACTCTCCCCAACCACATATTTTCTCCCCATCTATGCCTTTTGGCGACTTTGCTTTGTGGAGTGGCATGAGACCGTGAGCCACACAGCTCTGAGGCTGTTTGACACGCTGCAGCTCTGGAGCTACGAGAAACGTTGAGCTCTAGTGCAATGCAAATCCCTTTGCAGTGCAAAGCCCGCCCGGCCCAATACCACTGTGTGAAACTGCTACCCAGGAAGCCCCAGCTGCCTCGGTCCAACCACCCTTGCTGCCCTGCACTCCAAGAACCCTGTTGCTCTGCATTCCGCCACCCCAGCTGACCTTTGCCATCTTTTTGCCCCCATGATGATGAGGCATGCCTGCTCTAATCTTCTGTGAGGTCACATGAGGCCATCTGCCCCAGGTTCTGTGAGGAAACTGCCATGTGTGAGCTGGAGAAGAAAGTCCCTTGTGGCCAGCAGGTGCCTTGCAAAGGGCCAGACCAGGCATGCTTCACCAGCAGTAGGAGCAAAAAGATGGCAAAGGGCAGCAGGGGCCATGGAGTGCAGGGGGTCCCAAAAGGCATCAATGGGGGAGGGGGAGTTGAAGTGCCTTTGTGGGCGCCCAAATTTTGATCATGTGACCTTTAGAGATTGCTCATGTGTCTTACAAAGTCCCTGTAATTTCAAACAGGCACCAAACAATGGTTGTAAGTCGAGGACTACCTGTGTAAATGCCAATATTGCACTTTGTAAGGGCAGAAGACCGAAGTAGGAATCTTTCTTCTATCACCTATCATCTAACTAACATTTTTTTTTCCAATTTTCAAGCAGATCACGATGCTTACATTTTTGACATCAAAAGTGAGTGGATGAGGACATCGCTTTGGACCTGACCAGAAGAGGGTTCCTGAATTAGTTTTCTGAAAAGAAAAATGGAAATAGCGTTAAAAGGACAACAGAGCAAAACATACCATTTTACCATTATAAAGACAGACTGAGGCCATGACACAGGAATCCTTACCAACTCACCTGATTTGGGGGAAAGTTGTGCAGCAACTGACGAATATTATTACTATACTGGGTATGCCAATGATTACATGCCCAGGCCACACAGTCAGCCCAGGATTTAGGACGGTCAGTCACTAAGCTTTTGAATACAGCTTCCAAAACCTCTAAAGGTTGAGTGCCAGGCAGCTTTTGGGTCCGCTCCATGAATTTGGCGTCTCTGGAGAGAAATGAGAACTGGTTCAGTGATTTTCCCTGAGGATAATAGAATCTGCAAACCATACCACTAAGATGCATATTTTCACTATTCTGAATCAGTTGGCTTCATTAGAGATTATCAGAAAGCATTACACATTATTGAATAGTGTCAAACCTACTGATGCATGGAGCTATACTTTAGTATTTATAATGAAAAGTTAACCACCTTTAGCTGATTTTGGGCCCTCAATACAGTATAGTACTTACGTGATATACTGGTTGACATTTTCTGCAGGCTGCTTGAAAAGGCCTTCAAATTCATCACGGGCCCACTGGAAAATAAAACAACAAGAGTTCCAAACTTGACACAGGAGTTAAACCAATTGTACCAAATGCTGATGTTTGTAACAGTAGTTTGTCTGTCTTGCGCTAAACAGAATTATACAAAATAAAGTATCACACAATAGTTGATACATAGAAGTCAGCAGGACCTGCTAACAAGGTGAAGAGGAGATCCAGTTTGCTCCTTATAGAGGAAGCAACAGCTACAGGCAACATACTCAAAAACAACTCCTTGACCATGTCAACAGCAAGATCATTCGACCAAAAAGGATCACTATCACACTCCAATTATCACCTTTCAACTACAAAGAAAACCCATTACTGTATTGTTGCTATCAAATGTTTGTATCATTGGAATCTCACCTGTAGAGTATGCTCGATAGCATTAGGAAAGTTCTTCAGTGTACAGATAGGGATAGATTTTTCAGGTGGATCTTGGCTAGAGCTATATGATTCTGTAAGGAATGGGATCACCACCTGGATGTTCCCTTTGGTCCCCAGTGTCCCTGATTCCAGCAGGGGCTTGCGGTAGTAGACACAGCGACGATCCATGTACATCCCTAAAGACAAGTATACAAGAAAATTGTGAATGATTGCCAGTCAGGATAGCACTGGAGGTTAAAAGCCTCAAATTGGATCAATTATATTTTCAGTGCTTGAAGCAAGAGCACTTCATTTCCATAACTATTGTACTTGCTGTGAGAGCACTTTTGATCTAGAGAGGCAGACAAAACAGTAACTTAAAACCAATTCATTTTTTAAATCTAAAAATTGGAGATAACGTAATCCCCTTTGGTAATGATTTGGTTTGATTCAGTCTGAACCTTTGGCACTCTTTCAAAAGTCGCTGGAGCTGGTCACATTCTTGCCTATTCTTCTAACATTGTAAACACAATGGCATAAAGCTTCACTACACTAATCTGTTATACTTCTATCCCGATATGTTTCTAACATTAAGATGAGTTCAAAAACCATGTGCAGATACCTACTTGCATCTACGTTGTCCAGTGCATTTGCCACCCCATCAAGATTCTCAAAGAAGTCATCATCATATATACGTTCAGTGTCTGGGCCTACACGATCTTGGTGGCTTGCGATGTGAATGTTTGGGTTCATTTCTTTCACAGCAGCTGCTGCTGTATCAGATTTCATTTTCTAGATAGATCGAAACATTAAGTCTTACTCTGGGTATAGAAACTTCACATTACAGCTTCCAGAATTATCATTATTTAAAAAAAACTAAAAATAAAAAGCAAACGCAGTATTCACAATGGATCACAAAACGACAGGTTTCTAGCCCTTAAATTTGCCAAAATCAACTGTTAAACCTCTAAACTCCCAAGGCAAACCATGACAATTTTTTACCGAAAGTCCTATGGCTGACCCTTCTGTAACCCCAGAAATCACACTCCTGATACTAATGGAACTGACCGTAACATCCCAAGGTCGGAAGAGGAATTGGCGGTTGAGATTGGACTTCTCAATAGTGTCCATGTCAGTCACAGCCACCTCTCCCCCTTGTCCACATCCCAGACCAATCATAGCAAAGTTCTTCAGCAATTCACAGCCAATGGCACCAGCACCAACCTAAGAGAGAGGAAAAAATTGTCAGCAGGTTGCTTGGATGGATATACCAAAAAACTGAAAAATCATGTCAAGACTCACCAGAAAGTATTTTTGCTGGCTCAGTTTAACCTGTAATTCATTGCCAAACACAGCAATCTGTCCATCATATCGGCAATGTTTCTATCAAGACAGGGGGAAAAAGAGACAACCAGTTTGTACCTGTTCTCCAAAGTATGGAATTTCCCCATTTCCCTAATCCTGCTCATTAATAATCATCATCAATACTCATAATGTCATTATTACTATAAATACAGAACACTGCATTTTATTTATATACTACTTCAAAAGTTTCAAATTCCCAGTGCTACTTTTTTCATATAAATGATACAATAATTTCATTATGAGCCTATTCCTGGTTTTACATGCTACTTCAATTGCATACCAGGGAATTCACAGGAAAGAATATATTATATAGCAATATACTCCACCATCAAATTTAGTATAAGCAATTAAAACCACTCAATTTTTTGGCCCTAGGCTTAATATATAAACCTCCTAACTTACAAATTATTTTCCCAGACATTTTGAGTAGTTTTTTCCCCCAGTTAACATTTTTATTGAGTTATAAGATAATATAAGATACAAAATACAAAAGTAAATAGGAAAGCAATGAGGGGGAGGAAGAGAATTGAGGAAGAATTGGGAAAAAGAAAAAGAAGTGTTGACTTCCGACTCTCTCTGTTGCAGTAAAGTAAGGCATTAACAGAGTAGTACTTTTTTGTGTGTCATTCCCAGCATACATCCTATGCTTATATTATTTACTCACAGGGCTGCAATTTTCCTCAGTCAAGGTATCCTTATTTTCTTCAGGCAAGCACTCCAATGCATCAAAATACAGCCACTGGATGATAGGCATGAATTTACCTGAACAGGCCTAAAACAGAGAAATAGGAAAGAACATCTCTTTGAGTTCCACAGTTTGGTTCTGCCTGAAAAAGCCAATTTCAGGAATAAACTGGCATTATACACCATCACATTATTACAGAGGATTTGTTAACCAAATCCAAAGCTGCTAGTTAAGAGAAACATGGACTAAGTGGAATGCTTTTTATTATCTGCTAAGTTTTTCAGATGTTGTACCTTCATAACCTCTTGTGCAGCTAGGCCTCCAATGAAGGCATTGACAGGTGCCAGATCTCCAGAGGCTTGGAAAGCCATTTCCTTGATGATGTCCTCATTCAAATGTTCTTGCTTAAGTGGGGGCCTTGCCTGCTCATTGAGATCCTTCACTAAAGATAGCACCTCACTAGCGTCTGCCTGAGGAAGAATGGAAGAAGTCAGATAAAGGCTAAGGAAAGCTGTGAGGAGAGGTTTTTTCATCAAAATCATAAATGCAACCTGTGCTAAATGCAGTCTGTGTGAAATAATGGCTATCATAAAAAAAATGCCTAAGCATAAAAGTACATAAAATGATCCACAACTAGTGGTGGATAAAATCTCCACAACTAGTGGGCCCTGAATAAAAATGTATTGTATTTAATGTAACATATTCGAGCAGATTAAGAAATGGAAAGTGAGCAACTCTGTACAAGATTTACACCAGTATTCCAAGCATTATTCTTTGATTAGTGATTTTGCTTGCAATAGTACCTGTATATTCTGTGGTTGATATGAACTACTGTTACGGGGGGGGGGGGGGGGGGGGAGGAAACTCCCATTTTGAAAAGAAAAAA
>QLTV01004024.1:536065-595352 GCA_003457575.1 Thermophis baileyi | reverse complement strand
ACATGTGCGGGGTGGTTGTGGGGGGAGCCCAGGGAGGGGGGGGGCACGTGGGGGGGCACACACGCATTGCATTATGGGTGTGGGTGCACAAGCGCGCTGTTGCGCGTGCGCACTTTCGGCATGCGATGACAAAAAGGTTAGCCATCACTGAACTAGATTGTTTACTGAACCAGGAAAGTAATTTTTGATATCAAGTGCTTAGTAACCCTCTCTTCTGAGAAATTGAAAAATTAAAATACCTGAAAGTTGTTAAGAAAGTCCTCACTGAGGGGCCCAGTGTAAGCAGTAACAGGTACATAGGAGTTGAGCTCAGCGAGCCGCGTCTGAGATACTTCAGCACGGTTCTTTCCAAGGTCTTCCTCACGAAGGTAGAACTGGAATAAAGGATGGGAAAGGGGGGGGGATGTTTTAGTAGTAAATATGTTTCAATAAAGGGAATCACAAACAGAACCCTATTTAAGTGAAAGGATGAAGGACCTACCTGGGAAGAGAGATCAGACCATTCAGCTATGCCTTGGTCATGGATTGTGACTGATTTAACGCCACCCAAGATGATGTTTTTTGCTATCTCCACACCAAGTCCTCGCAAACCAGATACCAGGATGTTGGCATTCTGCATTCGTTTCATTGCCTCGTGGCCCAATACATATCTATTCAGGATAAATTGGAAAAAGGATTAAATGTTCAGTGCCTTGTTGGTCCAACCTGAAAACTGAACATCCCATATACAGGCAGTTTTCTCTCAACATCTGATAAAGTTCAACAGCTCCAAAACATATCAAAACACATATTAGACCGGTACTAACAATCTACTTTTCAAAACAGTATGCCTCCCACTCTCCTTTTGATACTTACAGCTGCCTTGAGTATAGACCCTCATCAATGTCTGTTTCACTTCCATTCTTGGCCATACCCTGGAAAGGACAAATATAATCACTTAGTCCTTGGCTGCCTTTTGATCATTAAAAGAATGTGATAAAGGAACACAAATAACTAAGAACAGCCGCTATTTGATTTCTATATTTTATCACTCTCAATGCATTTCAAATATTAATTATTTACCAAGGAAGAATTTAAAGTACAAAAAGAAGTCAAGAGATCTGGTCAATTGAATCATGGATGGCAACTCAGGGAATATATTTCACAAACCCACAACTGCATTACAAGAAAGAAGAACAAATACAAAAGGAAACAGGCATTACAGCATTCTTTGTCCCTCTATTCCTCTGGACAAACCCGAATATTCCTTTTAACACTACATGGAGACACACTTTCAGGCTTATTAATTCCTTACAGAAGCATGCAGAGTACATTTTTTTTCAAGGGCACAGCTAAGGCTACCTATTACCAGGGAGGTGAGTTGCAGTTTTCAATCCCACACCTCACCATCCCAATCTGTAGTACTCTCAATGCATAGCAGTGGTTTCCCAATATTTGACAATCTGCCCCAAATTATTTCCCAAGAAATGAAACCAAAACAGTAAAAGCCTATCTTTTTTAAAATAACGGCACAATATACATTCTCCAAGCTAAGAAAGAGCTGAACACAAGCCAGTCATAAATCATACAAGATGACCAGATGACTGCAAAGTCATATTACGAATACAGATAGTCATTGACTCACAACAGTTTGTTTAGTGGCCATTTGAAGTTACAACAGCACTGAAATGACTTGTGATTGTTTTTTGCACATATGACCTTTGTAGCATCCTCATGGTCACCTGATCAAAATTCAGACAATTGACACTGACTCATATTTATGAAAGTTGCAGTGTGCTGGGCTCATGTGATCATGTTTTATGACCTGACAAACAAAGTCAATGGGAAAGCCAGATTCACTTAAGAACTGTGTTACTGACTTAACTGCAGATATTCACTTAACAAATGGGGCAAGAAAGTGGTAAAATGGGGCAAAAATCACTTAACTGTCTTACTTAGCAATAAAAATGTTGGGCTCAATTGTGGCCGTAAGTCGAGGACTACCTGTACTACCCACTGCCTGCTATACCACTTGCTCTAGTACAGCGGTTCTCAACCTGTGGGTCGCGACCCCTTTGGGGGTCGAACGACCATTTCACAGGGGTCGCCGCGCGCGTTAGCCCGCCATTTTGGTGCCACCGTCACTGCAGGAGTGAAAAGGTCCCGGTTCAGCCGTGCCTGCGGGTCACCGGACAGCTGGTAGCCCGGACGCCGCCATTTGGGTTCTTCTACCCTCTGCGCATGCGCAGAGTGTAAAAGAACCCAAATGGCGGCGTCCGGGCGAAGTCTCCCGCTTCCGATGCTATCAGCTGTCCGGCGACCGGCAGGCAACCCCGAACCCGGAGCATTTCGCCCCTGGTGCCACGCCCCCTTTGTCAACTCATCCCGTGCGGGGAGGGGGTTGCGGCGGCGGGGGGGGTGTCGCGGCATTAGAAAGGTTGAGAACCACTGCTCTAGTAGGACAAGAAAGTATGTGTTGTAACATGTACAAAAAGCTAGATATAAGACATAGTAACAATGGGTACAGTGACTTATATATATGCACATCACTAAAGGCCCCCAAGAGTTGTTAATGCAAAATCAGGGAATTTGACTCCTATATAATCAAAGGTTGCAGATTCCAGATTATCTTATGCATTTTTATAGAAGTGTAAACTCTTTTATTGATTTTATAATAATTGCTATCTATAAACATATTGAAGAGATAACTATTTGGATACTTAATGGTTTCTATCAATTTCACAGGAAAGGCTCGAACTAAGGAAGGACTGTAATTAAGACTGTTTCAATCTGGGAGCAAAATCTAGAAATCCAGTTTAGATAACACACACACACACACACACACACACACACACACACACACACACACACACACACACACACACACACACACACTATAGACCTAGAGTGCTTACAAGTTGGGGAGGGTTCTGTAATACAGTATTAAGATCTTCTGCCTCCTCTCTGTATCATGACAATAGGCCCTTTACCAAGATCAAAACTAATGCTGGATTTACCCTTGTTCATCTTTAAAGCTAACATATTTTCTCTGTGCAAGTAGAGCAGGGGTCCCCAACCCCCGGTCCGTGGACTGGTACCAGGCCGCAGCATGCCAGAAACTGGGCCCTGCAAACAAGTGAAGCCCCATCTGCGGGATGCAGGCAGCGCACGAAACCACGCCCCCTCCGGTCCACAGAAAAACCTGTCTTCATGGAACCTGTCCCTGGTGCCCAAAAGGTTGGGGGCTGCTGAGGTAGAGAATCAGTATGTCAGAATCAGAGATAGTATGATGCATTAATCAATTCAGAAACTTACGTTGGCAGGCGCTTCACGCAAATCAGTCTGTACGGATTTTCCAGAGGAGCAGTTTGAACCCGTCTTTGACTCTGATTCACCCAAGCGACGCTTCTTGGACAACGGCGAGCTGGACATCTAAATGCACAATGGAAAATACAGATATGAGAATACAATCTTTGATAATCTACTCATTTTGCAGAAGGATTATGACTCTGCCAAAAACAAAAATATCCTATGTAATAGGCAAAGCACTTATAGGAGAGAAATACAAAAATAGTGCCTATTGCAATGAAGCAGAAGCAATTAGCAATTTCCTCCCAATACTGGTCCACAATCTTTGCTGCCTGAGGGAATCAAAAGATTTGCTCCATGTGAAGAACATGTTGCTACCAGTGGTCTCTTAGGACACCCAGGAGGGACTATTTCCCATGTCCCATTGGAGTGCCAATTGCAGTATCAACCAACTAAATCATACCAGTTAATCAAGTGTAAGCATAGCTTTCCTTTACGTTCTGTGTTAATAAAAAGTGCTTTATATTGGATCAATTGAAAAGGGCACTGTCTTTCTTAGCAGATTTCTCATCAGAAAAAAAAAAGTATTTCCAGTGTACTGGAACAATAAGGTGTGCTATTTTAACAGTTTTAAAATATGAAGTTCCTTTTTAATCTACTATATAAAATTAGTTATTTTTCAATGCTACACCTATTATCACAGAATTCTGAACCAGATGACATCAGTTTAGGCTGTTCTTTTATGGCAAATGTCTCAAAGTTGCCACAGAAAGAACTCAATTGTAATCAATAGGCTGACTAAGGAGGGGCTACTAATGGATCAGTTTTAGTTGGCAAAAAAGAGCAGGTGAATCACTCTTAGCTGGCAAAAATGATATTTTTAGCAATTTCCAATGAGTTTACTGCTTACAGAGCATTAGGATGTAATATTTTTAAAATGTTTTTATACTTCTAAGAAACATCCCAACAGCTTATAGTAAGACGACTTCTGTAGAAATTGATAAAACACTCCAAAAGAAAATATAAAGGTGGACTTGATCAAACAACAGCTAGATTTACATATCAAGCTAAGCCAAAAACCATGATTTATAATGGCAAGGCCCATTACCACTGTGCCAGTTTGTGAACCTAGTAAATACTTTTTAATGCTAAAGAAGATTCAGTTCTAGGTTTCTACATTTTATTCACTTGGAAAAATTCGCACATTGTTGATCCTAAGAATAAGCAATATTAATCCTGAATGAGTTTTTTTTATTTTATCCATCCATTTATTATTTTATTCTTGTATCTGCATATTAATATTTATCTGCATATTAATATTTATAAATTAAGTATACTAGTAGTATACTAATTCTGAGTAAATACAAATAACTTATAATAAGAATAATCCCAATAATCAGAACATATACTTAGGATAATTGTAAAAAAAAAGTACTAACAGATTCCAATTTTACAACATATTACCATTTAGAGTGGTAAATGCAGGTAGGAAAAAGCATGAAAGAAGAAGAAATGTTCACTATCCAATACAGGTAGTCCTCAACTTATGATCAGTTAATGACCATTCAAAATTACGATGGACCACCCAAAAGCTACTTACAACCCTTTTCCAAGTTACAAAGGTTATTTACACACATACCCCAGTCATATGATCACATTTTAGGCACCTGGCCATTGTTTGCTGCATCATGTCCATTTGCAGCATCCTGCAGTCAAGTGACCACAATTTGTGATCTTGTTGGTCAAGTTCTGACATTTATTTCATTTCTGGCAAAAAAATGCCCATTGGAGAAAATTGACTGACTTAATGACTGCTACAATTTTTATTTTTATTTTTTTTGAGAAATCCAGTCTGGTCACATGATGCCTCAGTTTATGACTACAATTTATGACCATAAATCTGGGTACAATTATGATCATAAGTAGAGATCTATGTGTACCACAAATTCATTGGTAGAAAGCATTTCCTTATTTCTTCCTAAGGATATGTTTACTTTAAACAGGTAAGAACAAGATTCTTTAATTGAATCCTACTGCTTTACCTATAGCCTATTTAAATCCATTTAATGATATTACATTTATTCTTGTTGTGTATGAATTCAGCATCTCTTTATCAGCTCTATTCATCTTAGAAAAAAGAGTTTACAATCCTTTTATTATTGCCCTCTCTCACAAGCTCAATAAATGAGCATCCATTTCAAAAGAGCATCCAGTTCTTTTGCCATATGCCGAGTTTAATTAATTTATGGAACCCCACACCATACAGCCTGCTCAATGATGCTATATTATCATGATGTTAGACACAAATGACTGAATTTCCTCAGTCAAAAGAAAATCATAATAAAAAAATACATGTTAGCCAGATACTACATTGAAGTGCTGATACTCTTGTTCTAGCAGCCAAGGTAATATTACTCTGGATCTGTCTTAAGAAATTACAGCATGAAAGGGAAAAGTAACAACTGTTCAATGATTGCAATGGTTCTCAAACCCAAGAAACTATGATGCTAGCTGCAAGGTAAGCTAACAATGCTTGAAAGTTTTAATGTCA
The DNA here is from genome assembly GCA_003457575.1 of Thermophis baileyi. Lineage (NCBI taxonomy): Eukaryota > Metazoa > Chordata > Lepidosauria > Squamata > Dipsadidae > Thermophis > Thermophis baileyi. Next base: position 589,513 of record QLTV01004024.1, on the reverse strand, counting down.
GTTTCTGCAAAGCTAATACTTATTTACCACCTTTCCTCCCAATTATATATGTAATTTTAGTGTTATATAAGTACAGGTAGTCCTCGATTTATAACAGTTCATTTAGTGACCATTCAAAGTTACAAAGGAACTGAAAAAAAGTGAAGTATGGCCATTTTTCACACTTACGACCATTGCGGCATCCCCATGGTCACGTGATCAAAATTCAGGTGCTTGGCAACTGACTCGTATTTATGATGGTTCCTTGGGCTACGTGACCTTCTTATAAGCAAAGTCAATGGGGAAGTCAGATTCACTTAACCAGTGTTACTAACTTAACAACTGCAGTGATTCATTTACCAACTGTGGCAAGAAAGGTCGTAAATGGAGCAAAAATTCACTTAACAAATGTTTCGCTTAGCAACAGAAATGGTGGGCTCAATTGTGGTCATAAGTATGGACTACCTGTAATCTTTCCTATCTGCTTGTAAAAACAGATTATAAAGACGAAGGATTTCTTGTTCCATGTAACTGTAAAATGACTGCAGTTATCCATGTTCCACACCAATATAACATTTTACTTCCTGATTAAATACAATTCCTGCTGGTTTTTGAAAAAGAATATACCATATCCAATCATCGAGTAAGGAAATGTCAACAGCAACTTAGTTTCCAGATTGAAGAGAAGCAATCTGGAAAAGAGCACCAATAGACATAACAGGCAGTAGGAAGTACAACTGGTTTCAAATCAAAATCAGGCCAACAAAAAATAGGGAGTATATTCTTTTATTTTCTCAATATGTGGAAGAATATATACAAGGTCAACAAGGTTTTTACTGCTTCATAAAAAATGGGGGGGGGGAGGGAGCCTTAGGCAACGTAGAGTAAAAAATATAACCAGAATGAAGTAAAAAAGAAAAAAAATGAAAGGAAGACTTTGAGTTAAACCACAATACTGATTTATGGTAACGAATGCCATAATCAGGAACAAAAGGATCATATAAAAAAATGAAATTAAAATTAGTTACAAACTGTTCTTCTGTTCAGCTTTTGAAGAAAGAACATTCCTGTTACATCTGAGTTATGGCTGTATTATGAGACTGTGTGTTCCATTGTTATGTTTCTGATACTGACAGTTGATCTGCTGGTTCAATAATTATTGGTTGTTATATTACTATAATTGTTTAATTGTAAGCAAGTTAGACCCTGCAAATAAAGCGGCATGCAAATTTGTACCTCTCTGAAGTGGATTTTGAGGCTATTTGGGGGAGAGAAAAATGTCCTATACTATAAAAGGACACTGCTGACTGAGGCATACAACTGGACCTAACATGCTCAGCATTACAACTATGAAGCCCAGGCAAGGACAGCTTCCATTACTTAAAAGTTAATCCATCCTTTATGCAGGGACCATTGAGGAAACCACAGCTGTCAGCTTTTTGATTAATAAATCCAAGTGAGCACTGGGTTCAGCAATTTTTTTGGTATGTTGTTTAAGCCGTATATCTCTAATAAGAATGACAATTTTTATTTAGCCAGTACATTCACTGAACTAAAAGGCTATCAAACAGTACTGATAGTCCTGTTAAAAGATAACTTTTACTATATTCACCACTCCAAAGTTATATTTGTAGTAATTTTCTAGCAGAAATGACTGAAGTAGAATAAATTAAGCAGAAAAAGGCAAAGGGAATTATCTTGAACAAAGAATAATTTAACTCAAAAATTATCCTAAGAATTTTGGAAGAATTTCCACATGTAATGAATGAAAATGTTTACCTCCTAGATCAGGGGTGTCAAACTCACATCGTCATGGCGCCATCACGTGACGTATCGCGACTTCCACACCCCTTCGCTAAACTGGACTTGGGCGTGGACAGCGCATGACGCATCCGGCCTGTGGGCCGCGAGCTTGACACCCCTGTCCTAGATTAAATATCAGCCATTATTGCTTTTTTAGAAATCCACAGGGGTGTACTGGATACTGTCATACAAATTCAAATAAAAACAAAGAAACAGTTGTTGCTATTCCCACCATACTGACTTACAAAGCTATAGTCTGCAGCATATAGTTTTGGGACAAGCATACTTATTAACAAATGTATCCATTTTAATGGGCATTCAAAGAGCCCGAAGTTTACACTATAGTAAAACAATTTTCCACCTGAGTTAATTGAAACAGAAAGACTCAAAATATAAAACTTTTTTCTTTGTAGCATGAAGAGCAATAGGAACAACCAATGAGTAATAATTTCAAACATTTTATAACATTAAGTCATTTTAACAAATTAATATATTGATGTTAATCCTGATAAATCTTGATGAAAATACATGTAGTACATTATATGGTACTTTCCCCTAAAAGCATTTACTCCTATTTGAACTGGGTGAGGAAAAAGCAGTAACACAAAAATGATATTAAATATAAATAACTGTGGAATAAACTGTAAGAGCCAATGTGATGTTGACATTATAATGCCAGACTAGGAATGGGAAGAATACCTGTTCTAATCCTTCTTTAAACATAGAAATCAGACTCTGTGACAAGTTGGCTAAAAAAACAAAAGCTCTGGTAATTTTATGTATTGATAACTTTGCTATGTGAACTGAAGTGAGCACAGTGCAAAACAAGAGGACTCTGCAACCATATGAGACAAACACTACAATGGTGAAATAAATAGCTGTGACTTGGAGCAAACAAGAAAAAAACAGAGGTGCCCATGCAGTCACTAGAAGTTGAGTTCTAAAAGGAATCTTTCTCATAAAGACAGGCAGAAAATGGAGCTGGATATTCTGGCATGAATGATTTGCTGTAAAACAGGAATTTTAGATACTCATTGTTTAACAATACAGCAATAACTAAGTTGCCATATCAACAGGTTGCTCAAAGTTTGGGGTTAAGCCAGGAATAGGTTTTATGTGAAATTACACTAAATTTTATTCGAACAACGACAACAAATTTTGTCTGTATGTAATCAGATATGGTTTTTAACTATAAGTCACTATGTTGTATCAACTCTGTGATCTACAGCTTCCCATTCTAGACTAATTGGAGCTGTTTTCTAAATGATCTGAAAACCCCAAATCCGTATTACATTCAGGATATCTTAACTCTAGTATCTATATCTGAATTTTAAGCCCAAGCAAAAGCCAACCCCCCCCCCCCCCAAATACACACGGTAAGTACCCAAATTTTAAGCCAAAGCAAAACCAACCCCCCCCCCCCCCAAATACACACGGTAAGTTCCAGGAAATATAAAGCATAATTCTATCGTTAATAGTTCAGTAAAGCAATAAGCAGGGATATTCTATGTAATGATCAACCAATCATATTAGATATGCTTCAGAAAAAAAGGGAGTTAAAAAGACTTAGCACAAATACAATAATCTCTGCCATAAAGTCAAGGTGAAATGTAGTCCAGCTGAGTTACAAAAATAACTGCCATGGAAACTTGACCTGGCATATTAATTGTCAATGCTTATGGGACGTACAAGATATAGCCAGTCAATTACAGTATACATTTTAAGTAAGGACTACCAATAAAGGATAAGAGTTAAACAGGGCAATCTTTTAATTAGCTACTTGTGCAAGACAATTAAGTCACAAATCAGTTCAGGCAGATTTACCAGAATCACATTCAAGCTGCCCCATGACACACATGCCCAGGCAGACAAATACAAAGAATATGGGCTATATTATTTCAGATAGGATTACATGACAGAGATAAATGTGATTATAAGACACACCCAGAGATACTAAAAGGGCAACTGCCCTGATTGCCCCAAAATTCCTAACATATCCCTTTTAATATATGAACTAGTAAGATATAAAACTACAGTACCTGTTCTCTGTCTGCCTTCCCTACTTTCAATAATATAGAGCCTTCTCCAAAAATGAATTCTTAAAAGTTTAAAAACCCAGATAGCAATTCTTGAAATTCTTGGAAAACCAATCCCAGTGGTAGAGAAAGTCAGTGGAAAACTGAGGGGGAAAACTGTCATTTTGTCTGTGAAATCTATGCATTTTGGGAATAGATACTGAGATAGCAACCGCAACCAATGATGCAGAGAGCCAGCAATGTTAAAGTCAACTGGATTATACTCCTATCAAGACCACTGAAGAATCACATTTCCCTAGACCCCTCCATGAGAGGGGGGAAAAAAATCCTTCAAAAATCTGCTTTCCATCTACTGGCATGACTGAGATTCTGTTTTATCTCCTTTGTAACTCCTCAGTAAATCGAAGAATACTGTAATAACGGAGCACAAGGGAGCCGATACGGCCTCTCCACAAATACCGTTAGGATAGACGCTGAAAGAACCCACCCCAACAATTCGCAGTGCTTCCCACACTCCTAACTCAACATTTACGCCCAGGTGACTAATCTCCCCCTCCCCGGGACTTTTTATTCGGGCTCTTCTTCTCTGAAACCCGCATCCCTCCCTAACTTCGGGGCGGGGGGGGGGACAGGAGAAAATTACAGCAGCTAACGGCAGTCCACACTTTCCACTTCTCCCCCTCCGTTGTCCCCCATCCTTCAGGAAAGGACAGACCAAGAAGAGTCACAAATCCTTTGCTGGGAAAACGCGAATTATTCCACCATTCAGCCTTCATAGAAGAGGAAGGGAATTTGAGGGGCGAAACGAAAAGAGCGAGAAAGGGGGCATTTTTCTGAATGGGCTGAAAACGCAGCGCAAAGGCTAACAGGAAGGAAAGAAGGAAGAGCTGCTCCAGCTAGAGGGCAGCTTGGCACCAGACGGCCTCAGAAAAAGGGCGTTGGAAGGTAAGGAAAGCTGGAAATCCCAGGCAGGTAAGGTAAGGGACGGAAGTGGGGAGGCAAGACGAGGAGCAGTTGGCCATAACGCTACTTGCCGGCGAGACGTGGTCTAGGCCTTGCCGGCTTGGAAGAAGGAACCCTACACAAAAAGGGGGGAGGTGTTTCTATGGAGACCAGATTCCTTTGGAATGTTCCTCTGTTTCTAGGGAAATAAGCGACGGGAGGGGGAGGGGGGGAAAGGCCCCAAAGATTACCAATGAGGCTGTGTCAGGCCCCGCCGCGGCCGCCGCTGCTGCCGAGTCACCGCTCTGCGCTGCTGCTGCTGTTTCCTCCTCCGGCCTGCACTGACATAAGATGGCCGCGGCAGGGCCCGGAACAAAAACCTCCCCAGTGTCGCACCGCTCCTATCTAGACTGCGACTGAACCCAACCTTTCCTCGGCGCGACTCCATTGGATTCAGCCAGCGTCCGTCACACAGAGGCTCGCCCTGATAGGCTAAAAGGAGAAAAGTTAACGTGAGGCCACGCCCACTGACCTGGGGAATCTGCTTCCTTTTATGATGAAAAACTGATGCGGGGAAGCCCCTCCCGCCCGGCCTCAGCCTTGAGGTAAAAAGAGGCGGCCCTTGCAGTATCAGGGCCATGCCCCTTCGAAACTTCACGCAAAGACGGAGGAAATGAAACGAGCCCAGCAACGCCTTAAGGAATAGAAATGTGTATCTCACTCCTGAGTTAGAAAGATAAATACAATTCCTTATTTAAAGGAACTGCAAGCAAGATAGGTATTTCGGCAGGAGAAATCTATAGAGATTCTCAGTCATCCAGGTCATGGTTGTCCCAAAGGTGCTGAAAGTCCAGTCGCCACCTTTGGGACAACCATGACCTGGATGACCTAGAATCTCTATAGACTTTTAGCTATGCAATTTGGGATGAACACCCTTCCAATGGTGTTGGGAGTAAAAATTGCAGACTACGGGAACCATTAGCACTACTCAGGTGACCCTGAGGACACATAAACCTCCAAGTGCTTCAACTACCCTCTAGTCTAGTCTAAAAGGTTGCAAGCTGAACAGCTGTCTGCAAGGAATATAAAGCCTTCCATTTCCCACCATCCAGTCAAAGCTGAAGAAGCTTCTTGAATGAGAAACGAAACATCTTCAAAGAAAAAACAAGAAAGCCAGTTGCCTCCTGAAAAAAACACCTTTGAGACAGCAGGAGAAATGTTCTGGCAGTGTGGAAAAAAACCTATACTTATAAAAATTACCTTTGCTAGTAAGCAAGCATAAAAGCCTACAATATACTTTGCCTATCAAGGATTTTGGAGTGTTAAAAGTACTTTTCTTAAATATAATCAATTTATACTTACAACAACTGTATAAAATAGGACAAGTATAAATAATAATGGAAAAACCAGTTGCCCCAAATAAGTTATGGTAGGCAGCATTTCAATCAGATATCTCCACTTGTTTTTACCAAAACATGTATGTCCAGCTCAACCACATAATAAAAGGCAGTATGTTGTTTATTCTTGCACAATCCAGCAACCATTCATGCTCTTTCATACTGGTAAAACCAACACCCAATACTAAATATTTAGCAAGTATTGTAAGCATTATGCTCAAATCACGCATGAGTAAAATGAAACTACAGTACAAATCTTCGGCAACAGTAAAAAAAGGATCAAGCTGTCAACATGAAGTCAGACTGCACAAATCTGCACAAGTGTAATAATTGCACAAATCTGCACAAGTGTAATAATTGCTGTATACTTGTGGGTCAGCATTTATCATGGCTATTTGCCTTGACACAATTATAGGATATCAAGGGATACTAATCATTGAACTTTTATGCCTACTGGAAACTGATATTCAAAAATATCAAACTACACTCATCCCACTCAATGCATTTACAAAATACTGTTCTATTTTTTCATATATCATAAATACCAATTAAGGAAAACAAAAATGAAAAGATGTTCTCAGCATGTTTTCAGCTGCTGTAACCTACACCAGTCTGAAGGGCTAAACGACCTTACAAGTTGTTAATTGACAAGCTCCCTGTAGTCTCTCTTATGCGTAACCTGCATCTGAATAACTACTTGTCTTCTGTCTTTCATCCCCAACTCATCCCAGTCTAAATTCTATATCACTCTAGCTATTCTGTTGCATCTGATTAAGTGAAATGAGGCTTATGAGAGTTTATACCTTTTGTAAGTTGTAAAAGTTGCTAACAAATGACATTTGAAATACTCATAGCTCAGCCCATCACACCTTATAGATATTATAATGACAAAAGTAAATGGAAAATCCTGTATGTCACATGAAAGTCATAGAGCAGGGGTGTCAAACTGGCAGCCCGCAGGCCGGATGTGCCATGTGCAGGCCACGCCCAACCCAGCTCTGCGAATGGGGAAAATGTCGTGAAACGTCACGTGATGGCAACATGACACCGCGAGTTTGACACCCGTGTCATAAAGGAAAGATGGGTTTTTAAGAGCCTGGATACTGTCAGCCTTTAGGAAGACCTTAAAAACTCTAGCTCTTGCCTGCCCTAGTGGCTTACTGGAAGAGCCAAAGTTTCAAGTTTTCCCTGTTCCCCCAGGGCAGGTGTTTTGTTGTTTTATCGCCTGTCAATTTATGCTAAAAGCTTGCCTATGTGCCTTTTCTCTCAGTTCTCCACACTGACTGTCAGCCCTCTCAGGTAAGCCAGAAAGGAAATATGACTTGAGATAATTCTACTTTATTGTAAGTCTTCATTAACAGGATCTTGCAAGTCTGAAGATCCAAACTTCCCACTGCCACTTTTAACCATTTGATCAATCAGACCGGGTCCTTCCTAAGTTTATTCCTCTGACTATTAAGCCCTTGGAGGCCTCCTTTCTCTTGTCTGATTGTTTCCTAGGCAGAATCTCTTTCCCTTAGTCCCCCAAGGTCATTCACACATTCTATTACATGTACTGTCATCCATAGACAAAGCAGAAGTGCCTTGCTGCCTCCTTTTCGAACTCATAGCCACCATGCTACATTAGGCACTCCTGCTTCTCCAGCAAACACTTCTATATATGGCTCTCCAGCACACCCCAGCAGCACAGTGCCAAGTTACAGCACCCATGAAACCCCAACAAGTGCCACCAAGCATTTGTTCACGCAGCTGCTTTCTCTCCCAATTCCCTGCACCGACTTGTTGCCTTTTGTACCCAGCTGTTGTTCCCGAAGGTTTCCAAAGACAGTGCAACATTTCAAAAGCACAGACAGCCACTTGTAAGGACTGTTCACTGGGGAATTGAGACAGCGAAGACAATAAGGCACTTCTTCTTTGGCCACAGAGGCTGGGTGCAAAAGGCAAAAGGTCAGCATGGGGAATTGGGAGAGAAGGCAGTTGGTCAAACAGATGCTTGCAGGGGCTTCATGGGCACTGCAGCTTGGCACTGCACTGCTGCAGCAGGATAGAAGAGTCAAATGCAGGAAGCCAGAAAAGGAGGAATGCCTGGGATAGCAGAGTAACTGCGGGTCTGAAAAGGAGACAACAAAGGCATGGAGGCACTTCTCCTTTGGCCACAGTGGCTGGATGCCAAAGGCAAAAGGTCAGTGAAGGAAACTGGGAGAGAAGACAGATGGGTGAATGCTTGCTAGCGCTTGCTGGGGTAGGTTAGGGTGACCGAGTCTTCCTGAGGCACGGCAAATAGCCTCAGAGACACACAGTTCTGGGGCAACTTACTGTCCTACAAGGCAGGGTGCAGGTGGCCAAAAGGGCATAAATCGGAGAGTGAGATAAGACAGGTCTGGAAACATACACACACACCCTGTGTTGTAAGTGTGAGTCGAACTGCCAAGTATTTTGATTACATGACCACAAGGGTGTTGTGATGACCGTAACTTTGGGCACAGGTCAAAAGTCCTTTTTTCAGCACCACTGTTGCAACTTCAAATGGTTGCTGAAAGAATGGTCATAAGTCGAGGACTACCTATATGCTGAATTAATAATAAATCTAATATATAAAAATAATTTAAAACTTCACCACCAACATAGCAATATGTAGCAGTAAGAAGCAACCTGGGAGCACAGCGAAGGTTCTCTCATGACAGTCTGCTATAACTCGAGTCTAGGCACAATCCGCAATTATCAGTGGCAAAGGTCCCTGCTTAATGGGTGAACTGTTCGATTAGGGCTCAAGACATTTTTCAGTCATCTAGTGACCCTGGGCCAGACACAGCTTAACCCAACTCACCCAAAGGTATTGTGAAAATAAGATGGAGCTTACACGCTATGCATATTGTACTTTGGGATGAATAGATAACAAGAAACATAAAACAAAAATCATCCCTTTAAAAAAAAATCCTTTGTGTGTCGCTGTTTCACTATAATAGAAGGCAGAGCGCTCCTAAAGGGAATATTGAATGAACTCATGAATCACCTACAAAATCCAACGTGCTTCTTTGCCAGGCTTTTAAGCCTGGCAGATTTATATGTAGAAAAGTGCTACACTAGCTGTAGATTACTGTAGCTCTGGACACCACTACACACATTTTATCAACATAGAAATGGCTTTTAAGAACAGGGTTAACTGAATAAATCTCATTTCTTTATTTAGCAAATTTATACAGCTGCCCATCTCACTAAATGTGATTCTAGGCAGCATAAAATAAAACAGTTAAATATGAAAAACAAACATAAATAAAAACCAAGACTACAGGAGAATGGACAACATCCTAAATATAATACAACTATCTTGCAGGCTTCTTGTCCTCGTGGAATCCCCAAAGATGCTGCAAATATATATATATGTTTTAAGGGCTTTCTATGAGGCTGGTAGGGATGGGGCTAACCTTGCCTTGGGAAGGATGGTGTTCCAGGGAGCATGAGCCACAGTTGAAAAAGGTTGTCTCCTGGGTCTCGTCAGATGGAGCTCTTTAGCAAAAACACCACTCCTACCAGGTGGAGTTCACTCAACATACTAAGTCGTAAGCCACTCTTTACCATCTGCAATAGCTGGATTCATACATCTTAAACTTTGCTTGGTTTGCTTGGCACATGAACCCAACCAGCATCTTTTTCAGTTCTAGTATTTGATGTCTCTCTACAAAAGGCAGGGATTGAACTTATTTATTATTATTAATTGTATTTCTATGCCGCCCAACTCCCGAAGGACTCTGGGCGGCTCACAACAGGGTATAGAAAATACATTTAAAACATCATAAAATATTAAGAAAAACAGTTAAAAATCACATACATACATATCATTCAAAGCCGGACCTCGCAAATTGCGAGATCAACGGTCCCAAGCTTGCCGGAAAAGCCAGGTCTTCAATGCTTTCCGGAAGGCCAATAGGGTAGGGGGCAGTCCGATCTCAGGAGGTAACTGGTTCCAGAGAGCCGGGGCAGCCACAGAGAAGGCCCCCCCCCATGGGCCCGCCAGCCGGCACTGTTTAGCTGACGGGACCTGGAGGAGCCCAACCCTGTGGGATCTTACCGGTCACTGGGAGCTATGTGGCAGAAGGCGGTCTCGAAGATAATCTGGCCCTGAGCCATGTAGGGCGTTAAAGGTAATGACCAATACCTTGAATTGAGCCCAGGGACCAATAGGGAGCCAGTGCAGCTCGCAGAGGATTGGTGTAATGTGGGTGTACCTAGGTGCACCCACAACCATTCGCGTGGCTGCATTCTGGACCAACTGTAGTCTCCGAACACTCTTCAAGGGTAGCCCCATGTAGAGTGTGTTGCAATAATCCAACCGTGAGGTGATAAGGGCATGGGTGACTGTGAGGAGAGCCTCCTGATCCAAGTAGGGTCGCAATTGGTGCACCAGGCGAACCTGTGCAAAGGTCCCCCTAGCCACAGCTGTTAGATGTTGCTCTAATCTTAGCTGTGGATCTAGGAGGACACCCAAATTGCGAACCCGTTCTGAGGGGGACAGTTTCTCCCCCCCCCAGAACCAAGGATGGACAGTCGATACAGTCTTTAGGAGGCAGTACCCACAGCCACTCAGTCTTGTCTGGGTTAAGTCTGAGCCTGTTGACACCCATCCAGACCCTCACAGCACAACTTGAATTTGTGCCTTGGGCTCTTAATGGAAGCATATTGTATAAAAATTTAAAATGTAGTCAAAAATAACGTATAAATATATCTTTCTAGCTGTTTAATCTTTGCTGCATGATATATTAATATGCAAAATATGATACTTGAATTTAGCATTTTTGTGGAGCTTTGTGATTGCACAGCTCTAGAGATAATTTAGCAGAGATCCTTTCACAAGGTTTGTCACTTCTAAAATTAGTATATGTAATTTATAAATACATATATTATATACCCAGAATGTAACATATACCATTTCATTTCTGGTTATGAATATGTATGCAAAAAATGAATGCTTTTCCATAAGGTTTGATATAAAAATTAGCTCCACACATGATGCTAAGCCAAAATACAGCCTGCTTGATTTTAGGTTAGCATACCATCCAAATCTAGCCACTGTGATTTTAAATGGTTTATGGCAGCGATGGCAAACCTTTTTTGGCTCGAATGCCAAAAGGGTGTGCGCGCGCATGATAGCGTGCGCGTGCCCACACCCATAATGCAATGCCCTCCCCCCGTGCATGCGCACAACCCCCGCGCATGCGCACAACCCCCACTGCCCCCCCGCGCATGCGCACAACCCCCCTGAAGCCTCCGGACTTCCTGTAGGCCTGTTGGGCTGTTTTTCGCTATCCCAAGGGTTCAGGAAAGCCTCCTGAAGCCTGGGGACAGCAAAAAATGGCCCAACAGCCCAATTGGAAGTTCAGAAATGAAACGGAAGTGGAGCTGCCCTACTACTTACCTTCAGATAGTTGCAACCAGGCCTAGCACCCCATTTCTTCTGCAGCTGTCAAAGCAAACGAAAGGAAGTGCAGCTGCCCTACTACTTACCTTCAGTCGAGCTGCCCTACTACTTACCTTCAGATAGTTGCAACCAGGCCTCCCACACCTCGGCCCATTTCTTCTGCAGCCTGCAAGGCTTTCCTGAAGGCCTCTCTAGCCGATAACAGAGCTCCGAATCGATCTGGAGCTCTGTTATCGGCTGCAGAGGCCTTCAGGAAAGCCTTGCTGCAGAAGAAATGGGCTGAGGTGTGCGAGGCCTGGCTGTAACTGTCCAAAGCCGAAGAAGTTCCTGAAGACCTCTGACAGCGAAAAGGAGGCTGGGGGTGAGCACAGAAGTGAACTTCCGGTTGGCCCGTTGGGCCGTTTTCACCATCCCCAGGCTTCAGGAGGCTTTCCTGAAGCCTGGGGAGAGCGAAAAAGGCTGAAAAGAAGGCCGAAAATCAGCTGGCCAGCGTGCGCTGGAGCTGACATAGAGCCCTCAGATAAGGTACCATGTGCCACCTGTGGCACACGTGCCATAGGTTCGCCATCACTGGCTTATGGCTTAGCTTGCTGAACAAGCAAGATTACCATTTATCCATATGATTAGCAAACCATGGCTTATATGTTATGCGAACTAAGTCCAATTATTTCTTCTTCCAAAATGAACTTTTTTAAAAACTCAGAAAGTCCAAGGGATAAAGGATATGTTTCCCTCAGATTTCAAACTGTTTGAAGACTGGGGAAGGAAATGACGACCCATTTCAGTATCCTGCACAGAAGCCAAATGGACATTCACAAGGCCAATGTCGGCACAATATGATACAGAAAGCTGAAACACCCCCCCCCCCCAATTTAGAAGGTATCCATCAAGCTACTCAGGAAGAACAAACAGCAGGAAAGCAAGAAAAGCACTAATGTTTATAATGTGGCTGCTGAAAGGATGACCACTTGCTGATATGCTCATAGCCAAAAGGAAAATGTAATGCTGCAAAGATATGTACAGTAAACCACTGACGTGTGGAATGTCAGAGCAACAATTTGATGCTCTCAGAGCAGAAATGTCAAGAATGTAGACAGACATTTTGAAAGTTACCAAACAGAAAATGGACTGGAATGGATCACTTCAGAAGAACATCAGATTTACTGTGGAGAAGAAAACCATTGCAGAAATGAAGTAGCCATCATTTTAAAATAAAAGGGTAAAGAGGTAAGTGCTTTGGTTCATCCCCCTACAATCAAACCAATCAGTATCACTGTGATCCAAGTCTATCCTCCAACCACAGATGCAGAAGTTGAATATTGGCAACTTGCAACTCCTTGTCAATGTAACACAAAAGAAAATAAAAACAAAAAATACCTCATATTAATTAGAGGAGATTGGCATGCTAACATTGGAAGTAAAATGGCACCTGGAATAATGAATTTGGACTCTATGTACAAAATTAAATAGGAGACAAGCTAACATTCTGACAAGGGGATTTAATATTTATAACAAATATTTCTTTCAGTAAACTCAAAAATTATTCTGTATTATCACCAGATGAACAACATCAAAATCAAATCACTATCTGTAGCAAAGATGTAGAAATTATATTCAGCTCACAAACTCCTTGCAAAATTACAATTTAACCTAAAGAAAAAGAATACAATAATCAGAGCAACAGGAAATGACATGCCACCTGATTATACATTGGAGGTACAGAAGAGATTTAGCTGATTAGATTTGATCAATATAGGGCCTAGAGAACTCTGGACTGGACTGGACTGGACTGGACTGGACTAGACTAGACTAGACTAGACTAGACTAGACTAGACTAGACTAGACTAGACTAGACTAGACTAGACTAGACTAGACTAGACTAGACTAGACTAGACTGAAGAACCCTGGAGGTCTTCTAGTCCAACCCCCTACTCAGGCAGGAAACCTAATACCATTTCAGACAAATGATTGTCCAATCTCTTCTTAAAAACTTTCAGTGTTGGAGCAGTCACAACTTCTGGAGGCAAGTTGTTCCACAGATTTATGACATCATTAAGGATGAGGCAAAGAAAAATATCCCAAAATGAGAAACCATAAAAAGATGAAATGAGTATCCATTGACACACTGAAAATAACTAAAGAAAGGCAAAAATGAAAAACTACACAGAAAAATATGCACGCTGAGTTCCAGCAAAAAGAAGACAATCTGTTATATCTAAAGAAACTACACAATTCTATGGGAAGGATAATAGATTATTAAAAATAGAAATCAAGAGAACCACTTATGTAAAGACAAGCACTCTAAAAGACAAAGAAGGCAGAGAAAAATGATATAAAGAAGAGGTGATATGACTACATAAAAGAACTACACCAAAATAATTCCCAAATTGATATCTACAAAGGCCTACTTGCTAGAAAGTAAAGTTATAACGTAGAATCATAAGGCTGGAAGGCACCTTGGCGGTCATCTTAAATGAGCCCTAGAAAATTTTGCTAATGACAAAGCTGCAGAACTGGAAGAAGTACCAGAAAAACTACAATTTTACGAGATGACAGAGTTAAGCACAACTTGTAGTCTGTAACAGATACGGAGAATAGAAAAGTAGCCAAAGGACTGGGAAATATCAATTTATATTCCAAAAGCAAAAACAACAACATAGAATAGGACAGGTAGTCTTCAACTTACAACAGTTCATTTAGTGACTGTTCAAAATTACCATGGCACTGAAAAAAGTGACAATTTTTCATACTTACAACCATTGCAGCATCCCCATGATCATGTGATCAAAATTCAGACTCTTGGCAACTGACTCATATTTATGATGGTTGCAATGTCCTGGGGTTTTGTGATCACCTCTTGTGACTTTCTGACAAGCAAAATCAATAGGGAGGCCAGATTCACTTAACAACCGTGTTACTAACTTAGCATCTGCAGTAATTCATTTAACAACTGTGACAAGAAAGGTCATAAAATGGGGCAAAACTCACTTAACAAATGTCTCACTTAGCAACAGAAATTTTGGGCTCAATTGTGGTAATAAGTCGAAGTCTCCCTATACTCAGATGTTACTTACAAGATTGTTTGCTACTCAAGAATAACATATTTTATTGGATAAAACCCATATTGATTTGAATGTGGATTTGGAGTTTTAAAAAATTCTGAATTACCAAAGTGATATGAAAATGATGCTATGGATCTGAAAATGGATTTTAAGAGGGATATGGAAAACAGTGCCAAAAATGATTTACACATGACACCAACTGTTGTCTTAATAATTTAAATAAATTAATAATTTAAAGGGACATACAAATAATAAATCAGAAGAGTGACTTGGAAAGCCTTCCTATCTTGGATTTACAAAAGGAATGTCTGCAATCACGGAAACTCTTTCTAGGAAGAGACAAAGAGGAATTACTCAAGCTGTTCCTGAAAGGAGACAAGACTTTTGTTGATTAGGACTGAATGATATGTTTTTGCAGTTTGATTACTGAGAAGGGATGAGATATGGGAATACATTGAAGCGCTATAGAGCAAGGTCCCCAAACTTGGCAACTTTAAGACTTGTGGACTTCAACTCCCAGAATTCTCCAAGTCTTAAAGTTGCCAAGTTTGAAGACCTCTGCGCTAGAGGTATTAAATTATCCAAACTGTTTATACTTGTGTGGAGGGTGGGGGAAGTAATCTATTACATATCTTCTTTTTCTTTCCTTTTTTTCTATCTCTTTTCACTTTTCTTTCTCTTTTCTTTACGTTTCATATTTTCTATAGTTTGTATCAGTTTTTATCTTTGTACTTGTAATCTTTAATAAAATGTCTGTAAAAAAAATGAAAATACCTTGGACTGCAAGAAGAATCAGTAAATACAGGTAGTCCTCAACTTACGATCAGAATTTCCATTGCCGAGCAATTCAATCGTTAGGCAAAACATCATGTGATCACAGTTCCAATAGTTCCAGTTACAGCTCAGGACAGTGTCTTCATTAGGTATAAGGACCTCAGACTTCTCCTCTGTTGTGCTCACCTTTGCTTCAACTCCAACCCACCTATCTACCCCACCATCTCTGCCCTTTGGCTGTTCAGCACTCCACTGCCTACCCCTGCCACCCCCGCTGCCTGCAGCTGATCTATGCCATCTTCTTCCCCCTGCTGCCGGTCCAGGATCCAGGCCAGGGGTGAAATGTTCCCGGTTCGCTCTTACCTGTCGGTCGCCGTAGAGCCGGTCGCCAAGGTAGCATGAGGCACCGCCCACCCGCCCGGACGCCGTCATTTGGGTTCTTTTACCCACTGCGCATGCGCAAAGCGTTCTGTGCATTCGCAGAGGGTAAAAGAACTCAAATGGTGGCGTCCGGGCGGGTGGGCGGCGCCTCGCGCTACCTTGGCGACCGGCTCTACGGCGACCGACAGGTAAGAGCGAACCGGGAGCATTTCACCCCTGATCCAGGCCCTGTGCTATGTGTAACAGGGTAGTGGAGCCTTGTCTGCCAAAGGGAGCTTGCCGGGCCTGGTTGGGGAGGAGGCAGTGGGATGGCAAGTTGTGGTGCTCTCCGTCGCTGGGTGAGGCAGAAGAGCCGATGGCAGTTCCCAGACGAAGGTGGAGGCTCTGCAGGAGGCACTATTTGGGGGTGGAAGCAGAACTGAAGGAAGCAGAAAGATGCAGGCTTCCCAGAGGCGCAGTGCACACTCTGCAACTTATGTTGGAAGCACTCCTGGAAAACTGGGCTGCAGATTTCAGAACGGGGTGGAAGCAAGCCCAGCATCTGCAGAGCCTACCCACAGGCCCTCTGTTCACTCTAGGCCCAGCCTTCCTCCAGCACTCACAAACAGCCAGCAGCTTCCAACACGCTGAAGCCTGCAGATGGTTCTCCAAGGGCACCTGCAGTGTGCGCTCTGCAACTCTCACAAAGGAAATTTGAACAACATTGGCTTCCTTCCTATATAAATAGTACTGCAGTGTCTGCACATTTGGCTTTCTGAGCAGAGAATATCTTGTCCACATATAAAGCTATTTAGGAATTCACTGGATTAGACAAAAGATTCTCCATTCCTAATATTCTACTTCCATACTATCTAGTCAAGTGCATCAGAGAGCTCACATTCACAAAGCATAAACAAGTCAATTCTCCTCTATGATCTGCCCTGACTACCGTAGTTATTTAAGGTATTTGACCACTGAACATGGAAATTCCACTCACCATCACACTGAATAATTGTATAAAAATATATAAAATTGTTCCCCCGCAGTCCTACCTATTTCAGTGGTGCCAGAGCAAAACACTAATTGTTCTCTTCTGCTCCATAATCAGCACTGTGTCGTGCCTGCCTTGTTTCCTTTTAATCTGGGCAAGTTGGTATGGTGATAAATATATAATCTATTCCTGTGTAAAGAATCTGAATTATAAAGCATGAAAAATACCGTTTTTATTTCTTACATTTATAGCCCACCTTTAATTCAGAAGCACCATACATAGTCTTTTCCCATTTTTACCTCTGCCACAACAATTCTGTGAGGTAGTCTGAACTATCTGCAGTCATCAATAGAAGATGGAATAAGCCAAGAGTTGGTGGCTGGCTTATTGTCACTCAGTCAGCTTCACGGCCAAATGGGAAGTTGAACCCAGACCTCACCAATCATAGCCCTTCACAGCCCAACCAGCTATGAAATAAAAAAAGTTTATCGCCTTTTGTATAAATGCTGACGTGTGCATATAATACATAAAATATGTCTATTCTGGACTACTGTCATTTCTCTGTTTTGCCCATCTATTTGAACAATGTGGCTATTTAAATAGGAATAAAATGATTCCACTGTTAGGAAAACAAGAGTCCGTTGGCATTTTAAGCCAGGGGTGGCCAACTGGCAATCACCTAGCTCCTTTTCATTGGCCCTGAAAAGTCCCTATTTTGAAATGGAAAATATATGAACACTATGATACAAAAACATCACAGCTATAAAATCGTAATAGGGACCACACTTTCTGGCTACTCTGGGTGAAGTCTAAGTTTTCAGTTGTTTCTATCCATCTTTCTTTATGCTCGTTGTTAATGGAGCATTGTATTTCTTCTCCCAGATATGGGGCGCCTGTTCTTCGGTATTCTTCATATAAATTCTCTGTGGTGCGGCTCCAACAAGAAATGTAACCATCACAAGGTATATTACGTTTCGTATATTACGATTATGACTCCCATGAATTGGGAGTTTTTTACTGAAGGGAGAATCCACAGGACAGGCCATGCTACAACTAACGCAAAGCTCTTTAAGTGGGGAATGGCTGACAGCTCGCAATTTGACTGTGGTGCAGCAGAACAAACCATAACGCATATAGCAATAGCAACAGCAATAGCAGTTAGACTTATATACTGCTTCATAGTGCTTTACAGCCCTCTCTAAACGGTTTACAGAGTTACCATATTGCCCCCAACAATCTGGGTCCTCATTTTACCCACTTCAGAAGGATGGAAGGCTGAGTCAACCTTGAGCTGGTGAGATTTGAACCGCCGAACTGCAGCTAGCAGTCAGCTGAAGTAGCCTGAAGTACTGCACTCTAACCACTGCGCCACCTCGGCTCATATAGTTCAAGAATGCCTCCTCAGGAAATTTCAAGGCACTTGGGATGATACCACACAGCCACATCAGAAGCAGTTAGATGGTTAGATTCCTAAGATATCGAATTATAACATCTATCCCATTGCAATTCTATGGCTCTATATTATGATTTTATTATGCTTTTATCTTAATTTAATATTTTATCTCCTATATTGTATTGTCCATTCTCATTCTCTCTCTCTCCCTCCCTCCCCCTCCCTCTTATATACGGTGTGTGTGTGTGTGTGTGTGTGTGTATGTATATATATATATATATATAGGCTGTGATGAGATATCCCAGGTGCCTTGAATATATATATATCAACTAAATATATATTTAGTTTAAATAAAGCTGATGCTTTCTTTAAACTAAATTTGTATATCAGTGATTGCATGACCTCTGTAGATGCCATATGCTAAATGGCTAATAAACTATAAAATCAAGGGGGGAACCCACAAATCCTATTGCAAAACCCAGCTCAACTAGCCCCATCCATTTTGTAATCCCAAACTTAATAATTAAAAAAAAGGTATATGGAGTCACCAAAAGATTGAGCATCCTGCCTTAAAGACTTTGGTTATAGCACTGTTTTTCAGCAATTCTTATCTTTCTTCCAGAACTAGCTCCAACGGTGATGATTTGGGGAAAAGGTTTAGCCACAGACCTGCCCTTTGCCGGGAGCAGGCTTAGGTCTATTTATTTATTTTTATCTGACCTTTATTAATCTATTAATTACTTAAGACAGTGAACATACTTAATACTCCTTCCTCCTCCTATTTTCCCTTCAACAATAATGCTGAAAGAGAGTTACTGGCCCGAAGTCACCCAACCAGTTTTCATGCCTAAATTGGGACTAGAACTCAGTCTCCTAGTTTCAAGCTTGGTGCCTTAACCATTAGACCAAATTCTTTCCCTGCTCCTATTTAACATTTACATGAAACTTCTGAGTGAGGTCAACCATTGGCACTGGGTCAAGTATCATCACTATGATGTTGATACACAGTTGTACATCTCTGCCCTAGGTAGTGGAGTGTTTCTCAGTGCCTGCAAACTGTACAGGTCTAGATGGGGAAGGACCAGATTTGGCTCAAGCCTGATAGAATGAGTGGCTGTGGGGTTTACGTCCCACCATATCTAGTGATTTACCCTCTTTAACTTTGGTTATACTCCCCATTAAAGTTGGTGGACTTTGGGGGGGGGCTTCCTAGACTGCTCAAACAGGGACTATTGGGAGTTGGGCGGCATACAAATTTAATAAATAATAAATAATAATAATAATACAATTATAGGTGATTCATATCTTACTAACCTCCTATTGTTGGATCTCCTATTATTCCCCCAATTGCAATGTGCTCTACATGGGAATTCCTTTGAAGAGTATACAAAAACTTCAACTGGTCCAGAATCCAGTGGAACGGTCAGTAATATACAGTACATCCATATAGCACTGGTACTGTATGAGCTCCATTGAATCCCAGTGGTTGGTTGTTACCTTTGACTCTCAACATGACATAAGGCCAGGTAATTTGTGGGACCCATTCTACCAGATTAAGATGGGGCAGATAGAAACTATCAAGGATATCTATCCTTGATAGTTTCTATCTGCCCCATCTTAATCTGGTAGAATGGGTATCCAGGTCCTCATGGTGAAACTGTATTACCTGGTGGGGCCTTAGAAACATGCCTTATCTTCTCTGTCAAGATACCTGCCTTATGGAAAACTCTCCCTCCAGAAATACAAATGACCCCAACTCTATTGGCCTTGAGGAAAATGATAAGTGCTTAGTTTATTCCCCTAGGCAGCAGGGCCAGGATGTTGACAGAGCCAGAATTAAGGAGTTACACTAAGTTATCAGTCTATATAGGAACTGTACACAATTTTTTTTGTGATGCACAGTAACAGATCTTTGACTAAGGAGCAGCTATAATAGATGGGGAAGAAATGGAGGTAGTGACAGATTTTATTTTCCTGGGCTCCAAGATCACCGCAGATGGGGACTGCAGCCAAGAAATTAAAAGACGCTTTTGCTCCTGGGGAGGAAAGCTATGGCAAATCTAGACAGCATACTAAAAAGCAGAGACATCACCCTGCCAACAAAAGTGCGTATAGTCAAGGCTATGGTTTTCCCAGTTGCAATGTATGGATGTGAAAGTTGCTTGGACTGCAAGGCGATCAAACCGGTCAATCCTAGAGGAGATCAACCCTGCTTGCTCTTTAGAAGGCCATATCCTAAAGTTGAAACTCAAATACTTTGGCCACCTAATGAGAAGGAAGGACTCACTGGAGAAGAGCCTAATGCTGGGAAAGATTGAGGGCAAAAGAAGGGGATGACAGAGAATGAGGTGGCTGGATAGAGTCACTGAAGCAGTAGGCGTGAGCTTAAATGGACTCCAGAGGATGGTAGAGGACAGGAAGGCCTGGAGGAACGTTGTCCATGGGGTCGCGATGGGTCGGACACGACTTCGCAACTAACAACAAAATCTTTCCTGAACTAGCATAACACAATGAACCATAAAATTCGCTGCAAACAAGGGCTCAAATAACATCTAGTTTTTATTAAAAAAACATTTCAAGAAGTGAACAAGCAGTGAAGAGCTCCAATATGTCTGCTTATCACTCAGGTTTTGTTTTGCTAGACAGCATGTTTCCCCTTTAAATGTCTAGGTTGGCTACTGAAGGACCTATTGACATTCCCATGGGGACCTCAGTCAACATGGCCATTGACAGCCACCAACCTCTATCCTAAAAGGACATACATTTTTTATATGTCTTTATAAGTACAAACTATAGTGTAAGTCTTCTTCCACCTCTTGAGGTTACATGTCAGAGACTACCCTCCAAAAATTGATGGAGCTTGGTCAAAAACTAAATTTGATTTAAACTGACTTTTATTTAAAATAACTCTAGAGTAATCAGGTGCAGAAAAGATTATTTCTACCCACTATTTAATAATTTTCTTTATGGATCACATTAAAAATACAACTTTGGTAACATGGAGAGGCATTCTGGATCACTTCTGACTTAAAGCACAAATTGTATTCCGAAGTATTTTAACAGCTTATTAATAGGTGGCCATTATTAACTAAACTATTCTGCTCCATGTTAACCAGGTCAAATGGATCTGTTATAAGAAATAGGCAAAATGCATAAAAAAGACTGAATGAATTCTACATTTTGGGATACTTATTCAAACCATTTTATGACTTCACAGAAAGACAATAACACAGTCTTGTTTTCCTGAACAATACAGATTTACTCCATAGTTCTGTTAAGTTCAGCCTTAAAGTATTAAAGAATCTCTATATTCTGACGAAGATTGAAGACTTTATTAATCAACTATAAAGTTTAGTTGATAAAATCAAGATTTATTTTTTGAATTTCAAATGAGACCTCAGATGTTTTTCTTTGTTAACAGGGCTTTTGCAAACTCTACTGAGATTGTGTCTGCAAAGTTTTTTTGACTACTGTTAACAGTATGATTTATACTGTTGCATACACAATAACACATTCAGCCAAACACATGTATCTTGAGTTCAGAAGATATGCTTAGCTATAAGCAAACTAAATTCATTGTTTATAAACCATGCCAGCCTGTTACAGATATGAGTCAAGGACAGCATGCCAGGCAAAGTGACAAGCAGTGTCGTATTCACTGTGCAGCCTTGTGTTTAAGCCTATTGTACTAATGTGACACCATTCCCTAGCAAGAGACTCAGAAGCTCTTAATATCAGATTTCCCTCCTGCTTCTGTCTTAAAAAAGAGTCTTATACAAGTCAGAAACCAGCAGGCAGTCGAACACTTTTCTCCCACAGGTGGGAATGGACAGCAATGTCTAAAATAAAAGCTGTGACTGTGAAAGCCGTTTTTGATCATCCAACAGCCCAATTCCTAATTCCAGAAAATTTGTACAAGGTCAATGCTTCAGCAGTCTCTAAGGCAGTGGTTCTCAACCTTTCTAATGCCGCGACCCCCTGCGACCCCCCTGCCGCCGCCGCGACCGCCCACCCACCCGGACGCCGCCATTTGGGTTCTTTTACCCTCTGCGCATGCGCAAAGCATTCTGCGCATGCGCAGAGGATAGAAGAACTCAAATGGCGGCGTCCGGGCTAACAGCTGTCCGGCGACCCGCAGCACGGCCGAACCGGGACCTTTTCACCCCTGCAGTGACGGTGGCAGCAAGATGGCGGGCTAACGCACGCGGCGACCCCTGTGAAATGGTCGTTCGACCCCCAAAGGGGTCGCAACCCACAGGTTGAGAACCGCTGCTCTAAGGTATGTCTGAAAATGGAGGAGCTAAATCAAGATACTTGCCTTCATTATTTTTCATGAATTGATTCAATAAATCAGCATACATCAAGTACTGAGCACAGATATCTATATAAATTCCTTTGTAGATATGCAGGGAATAGGATATTTATAGGCTTTTTTTTTACAACTGTTTAGCATCAACAAATTTGGTTCAATGGCTGCCACAGTGAAAGAAGTATGTGAGAAAGAATTGCAAGCTAAGTTTTGATCCTGAATATATTTTTTTGTTTGGAGCCATGTATTCAGAAGTATAGATGCTTAGTAGGCATATGACTGTCTAAAATTATTTTCCCTCCATATACAGAACTGCAACTGGCAACCTAGGTAGTCTAATTAAAAGGGAGAAAAATATCAGAGAAGTTTTATATTGATCCAACTCTCCTATGATACACATCAGAAAGACACTCTTACTCCCAGAGTTAAACAAGACTGCCAGTCTTCAGGTTTATGGGATCTATTTTGTTTTCTTATTAAAACTCTGGAGATGCACCAACTGGAGTCTGGGTCAAGAGTAACTGAATAGAACTTACAGTCCTGCACACAAAAATCCGTTCCAAGTGTGTTCAAACTTTCACTATTTCATCAGCATAATTTAAAGTGAGGCATTATAATTAAAAATTAGGTGCTTGCAAATCTATTGCAAGTCACCTAAATTACCTAAAAGTAGATCTTTTTGTTGGTGTCTGGTTTAAACTTGCAAAAAAATTACTCTAGTTATCGTTACTTATTGATAAAGAAAATTTCTGCTGCAAACCTCCAGACAACTACTAGATGGCAGTAACCCTAATTCTTTTCTGTCATCTACTGGTTCTCCAAATTTCTGCAGCCCAGTTAGTCTGCCTCATTTAAATTCACATTCCCTTCCTGACAAGCCTTGCAACAGAACTGATTACAACCCTTTGTCTCCTCCAAATACACAAAGAGCGCCCGAGATCCAAGATGCTGTTAGAGGCTTCATAGCAGCACTAAGGCAGGTTTTTTGCTCCATGAGTACAACCCAGAAAAGGGTTGGAAATGAAAATATCTAGCACAGATTAAGCAATCCTTTTTAAGCCAGTATTCTCTTCACAGGCCAATGTGCCAGGAATGTAATGCTGAATAAAGAAAGGGATCCTACTGATCACTAGAGAGAGCCAGGGCAGGTTGTTTTGCTGAGGCCGTTTTTTTCTCCACATCCAAACTTAGATTGTCTCTGGGGAATTTTGAGAGATGTTCCCTTTTTTTTTTTTTTTGCTTAGGAGATCGTGAGGTGCCCTGACCACTGATGCGGCTCATATAAAGAATATGAAACGTTGTGGATTGTCCCGAGCTGGATAAAGGGGAGTGACTACACCTTCTCGTTATCTTATGCACGCACTGTATATGCATCTGTCTATTTATTATCTATCTACCAACGGACAGGACCCAAACTCAGCATCAACGGAGCACAGGATGGCCGAGCTGGGAAAAAATGCTTTCGGTAAAGCCATCCATATTGCTCGATCCCACCGTAAGAAAAAAAAAAATATGCCTAGTTGGGAAATACTGGGGGTGGGGAAGTGAACTACATGCACACACATACCCTGCAAACTGCATGACAGGCTGTGAACTTTTCTTCCCCGGCCATACCTTTTCCAGAGACCTTGATGCCCCCCATCAGCAAAATGACCTTGTGCTTCAACGCGCCGCCTCCGCCCCCCACGTTCCTTTCTCCACTCTCACCCTTTCCGTCCATCATTTTATCACCATCGCTGCTTAACCGATGCCCCCGCGCACCAGAGGAGAAGGCTGGCCCTTGTTTTGGCTTCTCGCCCCTTCCCTGCCCTCTTCTTCATGCCTCCCCCGGTTCGGATCTTACCCCCCCACTGTGGACCGCCTGAGTTCCAACTCCGGCTTCTGCTCCCGCCGCTACAGATGCCTGCAGGCCCTCGTCGCCGCCTGCTATGAAGAAGGAGTCGGCCTAGCCCATTCAGGGGTAGAGGGGAGAAAGGTGCCTCAGTCCTCCCTGAGCGGTGCCATCCGCTATCTTGTCAGCCATATAAGTAGTTCCTGTCCAGTATTCTGACGAAATGCTATTTTTTTCTGTGGCGATCCTTTTTTGGAAAAGAATTGCTGGATTGAAAGAAGAGGAATCAAAGCAGCGATTCTCCCCCACCACGTTCGGAATGGTGGAGCTCAGCGAGCGCAAGGCTGCTTGGGCAATGTAGTTTATAATCGGCTGGATGGGTAAGCGAGCACGTGTCTGCTGCGGTCGCGTCAATTGGGGGTAGATGAGACGAATGATCGCCGTTCAAAAGGACTGAAGCAGAGACGGATCATTAGCGGGATGAAACGAGCAGGAGAACCGAATGAGATCAAATACAGAAATAGACATCTACCTGAGAAGCGTTAAAATGAAGGAGCATTGGACAGAGGAGGATAAGAAAAGAGGATTGATGGGAGAATTTGGCAGGTTCATTTGAATCAGATAATGATGGGAACATATCCTCCTTTGAGGGCCTTAGGAAAATAGAGGATGCTTCTGGACCCTTATAGAATGTTTTCTTTATCCTTTGAATAATCATAACCACTTGGGATCATCACTTTAGTGTTGAAGGAGTGGCATCATTTGGTCCACATGTTTTCTTCAGGTAAATTAACATTTCACACAGAGGCATATGATGGGGCAGGGAAAATATAGCTTAATTGGAACCAAAAATGACTAGAAACTTGTATGCAATGTCAAGGTTCTGCTTTTTAATGTAGATTTATTCCAAAGCACACACAATAGCTTCATCTCTGCCATTTGGGAACCAGGAAATGCTTCCAAACAAAGTATCCAAACTATTCTGACACATCTTTTGCTTTGATTTGGAGATGTATGAAAGATGGGTAACTGTCAGATATATTGTCCTAGGTAAGAACGTTGCTGGTTCTGGTGAGAACTGAGCTATCTCAAGGTGGGTCATCTTGATTGATAGGTAACAGTATTTCATGTTCCATTTGAATTCAAAAGGATTCACCGTTTAAAAAAAAGTCTAATATGTATTGTATATTTTGCAAAATTCCACTTCTCAATTGAGAGGCAAACCCAGTTTTCCTCCTGCTGTGTTGAACAAAAATTTTGGAATCTGTAGTTCAACATGTCTGGAGGGCAGTAGGTTGCATATGATGGCAAAGATAATTTTTTTTAATTTAATGTGATCTTCATTTATTTTAGAATGGAACAGTCAAAAATATCTGATTATTCTGAGGTTTCTCCATGCTTCAGTTTCAAGATATTTTTTTACTGGGAATTGAAAGATAGCTTTAACATAGGATGACTGAGAAGTCATAGTTGGAAAGAGGTCTAAGCACTGTAATGTATTTAAGCTGCAATAACCCAACACTTTTAACTTGGTCACTAAATTAATCTAGTTTAACCCATTTTCTAGGCTATATACATTGGACTGAATTAGCCAAACAGACTAATAAAGTCTAACACTCAGATTTAGCAATGTGCACAACTGCAACTGCTAGGTCTTTATAAGTAGCCTGAATGAATGGGTTCTGTAGCCTGAATAAGTGTGTTCTGACAACCCAACCTTTTATTTTTCAAAGCAGGAAAATTAAAAATAGATTCTTACTCCTCTCCCCAAATCTGTTTGGGGATTTTTGAGGTACCTGGATGATAAATTCATCCCCAAGAAGCACATTAAAAAAAAAGACAATAATCAGAGAAAGACCCTGTTTTATTTTCTTTCCCAGAGCTGCCCCAGGGGAGGGAAAGACAGCACCAGGAGAGGGCAGCTAGGATTTTCTGTATTAAAATAACATCTTCATAAAACATGCAGCTGGCCTGGACATGCATCCCACTTACTCCATTCCTTCCTTCCACAGTCCAGCTGAGGTTGAGATTCGACTTAACAGAGTAACAATTCATCATTACTGCCGTTCCAAGCTTTCCCTGCTGTTGCTAACAATTACATGTGAGACCAGCACTGCAGAATGGGGGGAAAGCTGGAAAATTGACCTCTGACTTGTGGAATGGACTGTCTTCTGACTCTTGCTTGGCTAGCTTGGCATTACCCTCTTTTCCATTCTCTTTGGATACATTTTTGCCAGCAGTGTAGGCGTTCTTAGTTCCTAAGAGTATCTACAAGTAGGAGGTGAAGTTTTTTCCCTTTTTGGCTTTCCACCCTGAGGGAAGCAACTGTGAATCAAACTGTGCTGTCTTCTAAGCCCCTATGAAACCACAGAGGCAGGGATGCAAATATTGTGGGACCTTGGTCTTTGGACCTGAGAGATACTGTCACTCAGCAAGGCATAAGGGTTCATTGCATGGGGACAAGTAAAGCTGGAGGACAAGGGCCATGGCTTGTACTGGCTACTGGGAAAGGCTTCAAAAGCAGGCCTATGCTCCCATAAAGGTATGAGGTGTATACTGCGTTTGATGACAGCTGAAAATCGTCTAGCTAATGGTGCCTCTGATCCTCAGGCTTTATTTCCTATATACAATACGTAACTTGATGTGGTTGATTGGTCCTGATGTCCAGTCGCCTGTCCATCAAACCAAGTAGTTCCTGACCAATAGGCAGGAATAGGGAAATGGATAATACCACTGTGAAGCTCCCCCCTGGCTGCTATCCCACAGAACCCTCCCCTTTGAAGAGCAGAGTGTGTTGATCCAGCAGAGAAAACATCAGGAAACAAGAGCAATTATTCTCTCTGCTCAGCAGCTACTTCTGTCTTGCTCTCTTGCTCCTCTAGTGAACATGGAGTCTCCAAATGTTCAGCCAGTCTGGGAGCTTCAATGGTGACCTCGTGAGCCACGCTCATAGAGGTACGAGGAGTAACAGGGAGGCGGCCACTGACATCTGTGGCCCGGAGACGTTGCATGAATGTAGTGACTCGGATGGCTTTCTGCAATAAGAAAAGCAATATCAAGAAATGGCATGAAATGAGCATCTGAACTGCTACCCTTTTTGGCTCTTCATCCAAGTACCAAATAATACTGGCTCTTGAATGAAGAACTGGTACAGATTTAAGGCATCTGCAGCTTGCAACTGCTGTAACTAAAGAAGTAAAATGTTGGGAAGCAGGAACATGGTTTCCTTTACTCCTCTTTTTGTAGCCTTACAACAGCACCAATATATTTGCATCAATGGTTTCCTTAAAACACTGGATTCTAAAGGTTCATAGGAGAGAAGAATGAAAAACATGATTGTATTTACATGTCCTATAAGCCTTGCATGACTTGAGACCCGGCTGTTTGAAAGATCAAAATTCTTCCTCATCCTTCTGCCCCATCACCACTGAAGACACTTTTTCCCTACCTACGGTATTTCTTAAAATACCTTATTTTCTGATTACTTGCCATATTCTCGCTTTGTTATAGATCATAGAGTTGGAAGGTCATCAAATCCAACCTGCAAACTACAGGATTCCTTTCACTATCTCTGTTAGATTACTATCCAGCCTCTGTTTAAAAACCTCCAGTAAAGGGGAAGAAACCACTCCATAGGGTAACCTCTTCCACTGATTGACAGCTGTTACTGTGTAGAAGGTCTTCCTCATATCTAATTTGTATCTACTCCCTTGAAGTTTCAAGTCCTTTTCTGGATTTGCTCCAATTTATCAGTGTAAATTTTGTAAACCGGGGTATATAGAATTGATCTATTCCAATGACTCACCCTCCATTTGGCCTTGGCAAAATTTTTCTCAATCTGTGCACAGACCCCTTCTTTGAGGTTCTTTTCGGAAGCAATGTTTCCAGATATCCTGAGAACAAAGAAAGAATACAGAATTATGACTTAGCACACACTGTGAGGGGTGACGAATTATCTAAATCAAACAGGGAAAATTTAAGCAGATTTTCAAAATCTAGGAACAGTTCAAGAGGTCTGTATCTAATTTTACAAATTGTCTCTTTATTTTAGGTAACTCATCTATCCTAAAGGAGCTCACATTTAGAAGAGGTGTTCCTAAATATGTGGAATATATTTTATGTAGAGCGATCTTAGCTTATGTGCACCTCCTTAGAAAACTGAATGTTTGTTCTCTATTCCTGTATCAAGATTCTTTTATCAGAGATTTTATTTATCCATACAGATGAACCCCTGAATCATCTTATTTAATGCCATTAGGAAAGAGCTAAGAGCAAACCATAAATTTTTTGTAGCAAAATAATTGACCACTAAAACATGATAAACTAAGATTTTTTAATAGATGTGCACACTGAGAATTTAGGGATATGATTTGCTTAACAAATTGGTTTAGCATCAGAATTGAGGTACTGATTTTCTATTTATCAAGTTAATTCAGGAATGGTTTTGGACCTCCCTATTTATGTGAAAAAATGTGCCTATCACAACAGCAGTTATACCAGACTCTACAGCAGGGGTGTCAAACTCTATTTCATTAAGGGTGGCATCAGGGTTGTGTTTGACCTCGGGGGGGGGCATGGCCAGATCAACGCCACTCGTGTCGGGAGCGCCTGTGGTGGCCCGAGTGCTCTGCCAGTGAAAACGGGCTCCCGAGCTCTGTTTTTGACTGCAACGGCTTCCTGCAACCCTCTGCCAGCGAAAACAGAGTTCGGGAGGGCCGCCCACGGGCCGATCCTTTGCTCTTTCCAGGGTGGCCCCACAGGTCAGATCTAAGCACCCCGCAGGCCAGATCTGGTCCCCGGGCCTTGCTCTATGGTAACAATTTGTAATGCTTTTTATTAAAGATACAGTAAAAATTTGCTAGAGTTGCTCACTTCCCATATGATAAATAGGGCCAGCCTTAGGAACTGGCTGCTTTTCTTTGCATGCCTAGCAACTATAGAGACAACAGGCCAATATGGGCATAGATGTAAGCTTCAACAAATTAGGAACAAAAGTAGAAAACATAGTTTTATTTCACATGTTCCTCCTCCAAGTTTTCAGGGCAGTGCTTGTGCTCTACCCATTTTTTTTATCATTGCAATAATTCTGCAAAACAGAATAATGCAGATATAATGACTAGCCTCAAATCATTCAATGACTTCATGGCAAACCACATATTTGAATTTAGTCTTTCCATTGCAATACTATTTTGGGAGATAGAAACTTGCAGATTCTAAGTATTGGGGGGATGGATGGGAAAAGAACAGAGGGAATGAGTTGGGAAGTAAAATGGCCATATCTTTAAAAATATTTATTCTTGTCCTGTTAGTATTGATACCTTTACGTGAGATACATGTGGGATACATAACTAGGTAGGTGATGCTGCAGTGTAACACGTAAGCCATTTTAGGTCAGGCATATGTACATCTGGGCACAGGGGATGCATTTGCTCCTATCTGAAAGAGGTCCACTCACCAGATATGTCCCAAGGCTTCTTGGGCTGTGATTCGTTGGTCCTGATCTACCTCCATTAGTCTTGACACCAACTTTTTAGCTTCAAGAAAATAGAAAAGAAAAGATAGGGAATCAGACAATGTTTCGGAGAATCAGATGATCACTCTTAGGACTAGATTTTGGATCCACATTGCAGGAAATGAAGAGGGACCATAGTAAGAAAGCAGAACAGATCAATGCATGGAGAATTGCAGTTTTGAATATTCTGTTTTCAGACAGGAAACTAGAAGAGCAAAGAATAGGCAGAGTTGCAGTCTCCCTCGCTGTGCTTTTGCTTTCTTAAAATCGGCAAGCATTTTCCTTTTCATAACGGCATCTCCAACTTGCAGAGAAGGGTTGTCTTCAAGGGTTGTCCCACTTCCTCCTGGCCTGGTGTAGGTACACACAAGAGCAATTCCATGTCTATGGGAGAGAAGCTGACGAGACTGGGTGGTGCTTACCAGTGACAGAGATATCATCCCAATATGGAGAGTCAAAATCATACTCCCCAGCCAGAATTTTGCGGAAGATTCGGCGGTTGTGACTGTCACTATTTTCGTCATCTGTGTCATCATAGAAGGGGGGGTTCCCAGACAATCTGTGTTGGTAAGGGAGGGAAGAAGAAGAAGTCACAAAAACTACAAAGTTGTTTTCTTATGCAGCGTTTATGCTTATAGAGTCAAATATGCTGGTCAACTTCTTGTGATTTTTTCAACTTATATTAACTTGTCCCAACATGACTCTTAGGCTTCACACCCAAGTTTGGCAGTAAATCAAAGTTCTCCAGTCCCTTAATGTTAATTCAGGTCTAAGCTAGGTTTGGCAGAAGACACAGCTTGGCTAGTTTAGAATCTTATTGCACACAAGAATGAAGCCTGAAACACAACTGTTGGTATCCTATTACAGTGCAAAAAAGTAAAGAGATTTCTGTGTGGCTATTTAAATATTGAACTTTTCCCCTAATCCTTCTAAAATGAGTATCAGGAGTGTGTGTGTGTGTGGGGGGGGTATGAATGAAATCCTTCTCCCAATCCCTCCAAAGGATACATGGGAGGGGGTTGCTTGGTTGCTGAAGTGGCTGAAAAATGTTTACATAACAGCCCCCTCTATCCTGGGACCTGCTGGCTCTCAGCTCACTCCTTGGAATGATGTGCTTCAAATGTGCTCGATTAGGAGGGTTATTGTGTCCACCTAGCATAGTATATCTAGGCTACAGAAATCCTGGTAACCATTAGATGGCAGCAAAGAATTCATGTTTTCCATATCACTTCTGTTTAGCAGCTGTTTGCCTAGATCTGATGGTCGCAGCAAAGCAACTGCAAAGAGATGGACCTGTCCTTTCTCTGTACATTTTGTCATGCAAGCGCATGCGTTCTCTCTCTCTCTCTCTCTCTCTCTCTCTCTCTCTCTCTCTCTCTCTCTCTCTCTCTCTCTCTCTCTCCCTCCCTCCCTCTCCCTTCCTACCTTCCTCTCTCCCTCCCTCCCCCCTCTCTCACATACACACTCACTAATGGAACTCACAGAATAAACATGATAACTCCAACAGCCCAGCAGTCAACAGGACGTCCATAGCGTTGCCGAGCAACCACTTCAGGAGCTGGGAGGGCAGACAAATGGATCAAACACAACTATAGAAAATGTGAGCAAGATATATCCCGCGCAGCAAGAGGTAGATGCTAGGTTTGCTATTTTCACATTTCCCAGGAGAACTCTGTCGATGCACAAAAAGCAGAAATTTAAGAGCTGAGCGTTTCTGTCTTATGCAGAGAACAACTCCACTTGTTGAATTTTTGCCTGTGCAGCTCTTTTTTCAGGACAGTTTGCAACTGTATGGAGCTTCTAGTTTTCAGCCCAGTTATTGCAATGTAGCAGAGAGAAAGTACCCCACGTCTGAGATATTTCTTCTCTGTCCAAAGGCAAGTACATACCTAAATATTCAGGTGTCCCACATGGTTCTGTGATGGCGCCATTCTCAAAGCGTGAGAGATAAAAATCCCGCAGAACCACTTTTGAGCGGTTATTCTGGTTGTAGTACATAAGATTCTCCAGCTAAAAGAAAGAGCTCCAAATTAGCAATCTTCCTTGCGCTCTCCTTCACAACAGGGAGCCCCCCTCCCCATTCATGAAAATATCAGCCCATGTCTTCCAATGCTAAAAGCACAGCTATCCCACATAAAACCACTAGAGGGGGATAGCTGCTCTGAAAAATTTGGTTTTAGCATTTCGTGCTGTTCCTTTACCTTTAGATTGCGGTGAACAATGTGCAGATTATGTAAATAAGCTAATGCCTCCAGCACTTGCCGCACAACATTGCTGGCATCCTTTTCTGTGTAGTAGCCCTGGTCTAGGATCCAGTCAAAAACATCGCCGCCAGTAGCCCTGTAGGGAATACCACAGCCAGCTTGATAAGTGGAATTGAGTAGACCCCAGATGGCCACTCAGTGGCACACAAAAAGATGCAGGAAAGGCTCAACCTTTGCTACCATCTACTGATCATCTGGACTCCTTCAGCAAAGCTATGGTATGCTTCAGTAATAAGCCAAGGCATAGTGCATACCATGCCAGGGTAGAGCCTGACATATGCAAAATCTCTCTGTTCAGAATGCTAAACAGGAGCAATCTGAAGGCGGGGTGAATCATACTTGGGCTGGTCTATTCATCCACTAAGTCAGGGGTGTCAAACTCACATCGTCACGTTGTCATCACATGACATATCGTGACTTTCCCCCCCCTTCGCTAAAATGGGGGTGGGCGTGGCCAGTGCGTGATGCATCTGGCCCGCGGGCCGCGAGTTTGACACCCCTGCACTAAGCCAAGGCTTGCTTAACTATCATGTACTATAAAAAATATTTGGCTGCATTTACATAAACCATAAAGCATGTTTACAAACCACAATTCATTGGTTCAGTTTATCCGTCGTGCTAAGGTATAGTTTGATTTTAGTTTGGTGGCAACCTTCTCCATCCCAAAGATGACTTCTTTGACATGTGAACGGCTGCAGTCCAGAAATTTGTGGATGGAGTCAGGGCAAAGAAGTGGGCAGCTGCAATTTTAAAACTCCCTTTTCTGTCATTAAAATGTAATTCAACTTCAATTATTTATATGATTTCCCCTTCATGTGTAGAATTATTCTTTCCTGTTGCATTAAAAACTATGATTTGGTGATAATAGCAATAGCACTTAGACTTATATACTGCTTCATAGTGCTTTACTGCCCTCTCTAAGCGGTTTACAGAGTCGGCCTATTGCCCCCAACAATCTGGGTCCTCATTTTACCCACCTCGGAAGGATGGAAGGCTGAGTCAACCTTGAGCTTGGTGAGATTTGATCTGCCAAATTGCAGGCAGCCGGCAGTCAAATCTCTGGTTTCTTTGGGCCAATAACTTCTCTCCTGATTAAACCATCTAATAGGATTATTGTGATGAAAAAAATGAGGGTATATGAAAGCTGCATATGTTATTTTGATTTCCTTGGAAAGGTATAAATACAATAAAGCTGGTGTTTCAGCCTGGGGTGGTGGTGGAAAGAACATATCTTCATTAATATTAATGTTCTGTATTCTTTTTGCATATCTCGTTATTATCTATCTATCTATCTATCTATCTATCTATCTATTTATCTATCTATCTATCTATCTATCTATCTATCTACCTACCTACCTACCTACCTACATACCTACCTACCTACCTACCTACCTACCTACCTACCTACCTACCTACCTATCTATCTATCTATCTATCTATCTATCTATCTATCTATCTATCTATCTATCTATCTATCTATCTATCTATCTATCATCTCTTCCAAGTCAAACTTACAGTTCTTGGATAATGTAGAATTCCTTCCTCGTTTCAAATGTGTCAATCAGTTGTAAGATATTGGGGTGATTGACCCTGTAAGAAAAATGCAGAGAGACCTCAGTTTCCCCTCTTCCCCTTAGCCCAGTCATAATTATTCTGCCTGTCATCAACTTACCTGGCCTGTGATATCCTCCATCTCCTCTCCTGCTGAGATCTTTCTTGCGTTGCCTGTTTCCCTACTGCCTGGCTCTGTTGTTTGCCCCCCAGAGTTCATTTTTACAGAGACCAAGTCAGCAGAAATCTCAACCCGCCCTAGGGCTATCTCAATAATTCATGCCTGGCCTTTAAACAGTAAAGAAACTTAAAACAGTTCTTGTGATGCCAGCAGGTCAGGAAATAAAAGGTGCATTTTTTTTTAAAGAAAAAGCAGCATTAGCTACAATGAATGATGGGGACAGAGAAGGGAATGTTAATTCTTTCTCTGAGGATGTGAACCTCGTTCTTCCTTGTCATTGCTTTACTTTTTGCTTGCTTACATAACAGCTTTTGGACTCAAAGCACTCAAGATGAATTTAAAGCAAAAAATTGGCCTGTTTTTTTTTTTTTACCACTGGAAATACTACCTTTTTAACATTCTGAAAACAGGTTAAACATAGACACACACCCTCCCCCATCTGAGGACATTTATCTTTGGCATCTGATTTGTGATTTTATTGGATGTTGTTTTTTGCTGTTGCATACTGTCCAATATTTTGCAATTGGAGGAGAATATTAGCATTGTTAAGGAATGGAATGGAATGGAATGGAATGGAGAGTTTTGCTGTAATTATGCCTCAGTTATTTATGTGCTATTAAAAAAGAACAGGAACAGGAGTATTTCCCAAATAATTTGGCAGTTAATTACCTTGCTATTGTTAAGACTATCATTAAAATGTATTAAACCTGTTGGCATTATTTAAGAACAACAAAAAAGAAAAACTAACAAGCCTTCAGAGCAGGGGTCTCCAACCTTGGCAACTTTAAGACTTGTGGACTTCAACTCCCAGAGTTCCTCAGCTGGCTGAGGAACTCTGGGAGTTGAAGTCCACAAGTCTTAAAGTTGCCAAGGTTGGAGACCCCTGCTTCAAGAGTATCTTAACTGTTCTAACACAGCACTCTTCTGGGCAGAGAGAACTGGTATTGTTCCTGGGATCTATTGGAGCTCCTCTTCCAGCTTAGGAGCCACAACCCTGAGTGTTCCTGCCACCCCTTTGGCCTTTGCTTTCCACATCCTCTTTAGTTCCTCCTTCAGGCTTTGGTACTTCTCCAGCTTTTATGCTCCTTCCTGATGTCTACGAAGATTCTCAATCATCCAGGTCATGGTTGTTTGAAAGGTGGTCCCCCCCCCAAAAAAAAGGTAACTGGATTTTCTTAATTTTTTCCTATGAAAAGATGAGAAGCAAAACATTTTCAAAGGAAAAAAACCAAGCAAGTCCAGTTGAGGGGGGTGGGGGGAAAGCACCTTTGGGGGTCCTCCTTGAAGTTGTTGTCACTTGGCACTGCTACATTTGTCACAAATGCTGTCTTCTGGTCCTCCTCTATTACAGGTAGTCCTTGACTTACAACCACAATTGAGCCCAAAATTTCTGTTGTTAAGTGAGACAATTATTAAGTGGGTTTTGCCCCATTTTATGACCTTCCTTGCCACAATTGTTAAGTGAATCACTGCAGTGGATAAGTTAGTAACCCGGTTGTTAAGTGAATCTGGCTTCCCCATTGATTTTGCTTGTCAGAAGGTTGCAAAAGGTGATCACATGACTTTGGGGCACAGCAACGGTCGTAAGTATGAGTCATTTGCCAAGCGTCTGAATTTTGATTACATGATCATGGGGATGCTTCAAAGATCATAAGAGTGAAAAATGGTCATAAGTCACTTTTTTCAGTGCTGTGGTAACTTTGAACGGTCACTAAATGAACTGTTGTAAGTCGAAGACTACCTATACAACGATGTATGGGTTGATTGGCCAGTACCTGCCTGTCTGTCTGAATCTGGAAATCACACAGGATCTTAGTCCTGTTATTCTCCATGATCTTCTGTGCAATCTCTTATCTGGGCTTGGGAGGGTCTAGCCCAAGGGGTGTCAAACTCGATTTCATTGAGGGCCGCATCAGGGTTGTGTTTGACCTTGGGGGGCTGGGGTGGGCATGGCCAGGGTGGGGGTGGCCAGCTCGACATCACTCGTGTCGGGGGCGCCTGTGGTGGCCCGAGCGCTCTGCCAGCGAAAACGGGCTCCCAAGCTCCATTTTCGGCTGTGACGGCCTCCTGCAACCCTCTGCCAGCAAAAACGGAGCTCGGGAGGCCGCACGCAGCCCTCCCGAGCTCTGTTTTCACTGGCAGAGGCACTGCAGGCCGGTCCTTCGCTGTTTCCAGGGCGGCCCTGCGGGCCAGATCTAAGCATCCCGCAGGCCGGATCCGGCACCCGGGCCTTGAGTTGGTCACCCCTGATCTAGCCCATACACTGTGCAGATGTTCCTGTATACAATGCCAGCTACTTGGTTGTGCTGTTCAGTATTTGCTGTTTCTGCCACTGTGCATTGGATTGAAATCTCTCTGCACTGTCTGTACCTTGGGTGTTGCCTAGTGTGGTAGAATCCTGCTTCTAGGGATCTGTTGGTTGCAGGGAAACATACATAACTGGGAAACCGGTAGTTTTCATTGTTACTCTACTGCTGCAAATATATATCGAGCTTTGATTGGCTGGGAGCCCCCTTCCCCCCTTGTGCAAGTTTCTCCAGATCTTAAGCCCAGTTCTTTTATCATTTTGATAGCCAGAGATTTGCTGTAGTGGTCCCAGGATAGGGTCTTAAGCTGAATCTGGCTCAGTGACTCTCTAGAAGATTCGCTTGGAACCACATTTACATCAGTTTGGTGCAGTGGACAAAATGTGGGATGTAAATGAGTAAACATACACAGTAGTCTTTTGTCCCATGTCACTAAATAATCTGAAAAGAGAAGCCATTCTGCCATCCCCTACTGGCCAGCATTGACCCACTTTCCAGTGGGAAAGATCAGCATTGCAATGTTTCCAAGTAAGGCTGGAAATGGATGCTTTAGCAGTTATCCATAGCCAGGTGATCAGAGGATTCTCATCCAACCCTGCCTGATCTAAAGTTTGGCTATCTTGCACAGCTCTTATCTGATCGTGTGTTGATCATGTTTTCCCCATAGACGCAGTTCTCATTAAGAGAATATTTTTCCACTCTTCAAAAATAGTGAGGGGGAAAGCTGTAGCGAACAATTTCCTATCTAGTGGTACAGTTGTTAAAGGGCACAGAAGCCTGCCAGGAAAACAAAGAAGCAGATGGCTCCTTAATACCTCAGCATGTTTGCTGCTGTCTGTTGTTTTAATTTTCCCCAATATTTTGGTCTCTCTCTGTTCCCTTTCTCATTACACCAGTGCGCTCAAGTTCTTTCCCTGTACATCTGTTGTCATAACTGAACATATAGGCTACAACTTAGCTAGAGTGTCCATTAACTCATTATAGGCACCCTTCAGTTTAGGCATCTGAAGATGCAGAAATCTGGACAACCCCTAGATCAGGAGTGTCAAACTCACGTCGTCATGGCGGTGTCACGTGATGTATTGGGACTTTCCCCCCCCTTCGCTAAACTGGGCGTGGGCGTGGGCGTGGCCAGCACGTGACACATTGGGCCCTCCGGCCCGGAGTTTGACAGCCCTGCCCTAGATGATAACAAAGCGTGGCCATCTAGTGGCCATTTGCATATATGTAGCCCAGATGTGGCATATCTAATCCATTTGGTAGTTGTAACAAAAAAAGGAGTATCTATTTAGAGCAGCGGTTCTCAACCTGTGGGTCGCGACCCCTTTGGGGGTCGAACGACCCTTTCACAGGGGTCGCCTAAGACCATCGGAAAACACATATTTCCAATGGTCTTAGGAACCGAGACACTGCTCCTCTATCCATCCACAT
This sequence comes from Thermophis baileyi, assembly GCA_003457575.1. Taxonomy (NCBI): domain Eukaryota; kingdom Metazoa; phylum Chordata; class Lepidosauria; order Squamata; family Dipsadidae; genus Thermophis; species Thermophis baileyi. The sequence continues at coordinate 551,975 of QLTV01004024.1, read as the reverse complement.
ACGAGTACCCGGGGACGGTGCGACACATGGGCAGCCCTTGAATGCACAGGCGCCGACGGAAGGGCCGCGCACGCTAGCCTGCCATCTTGGTGCCACGCCCCCTTTCACCTCATCGCTTCTCGCCTGGCAACGCGCACACGCGGGGTTCCTGGGGCCCCCGCCCCCTTGGCCCCCCCCCCGCCCCCCGCCGGGCACCGCGCACGGGCGGGGGGGGGGGGGGGGGGGGGCCACGGCAGGGGGGAGGGGGTTGCGGCATTAGGAAGGTTGAGAACCACTGACTTAGAGTGATACAGATGGCGGCTCTTACTGAAATTCCTTTTGCTAGGATGCAGAAGGGTAATGTCAGTTCTTGCACATGCGCGCACACATATACACACCAGGGAACCTACATTTTTAGGATGAAGATTTCATTCTTGGCTGCTCTTCGCACTTTGCGTCCATCTTTCTTGAGAAATTTCTTGCAGATGTACAGCCTGTCTGTTTGTCGTTCGCGGGCCACACAGATCTCACAGAATTCCTTCCTGTGGAATAGTGATCAGAAAGAACCCTGTTTTTTTTTAATGGCTAGCTTGATGTTCTTGATGTTCTGTTTTCTATAGTTACCAGCCAAATATTGTTACAAGGTATAGAGCCAAAATGGAAAGAGATGTCCAATCCCTGTTGTTTGTCCCAGAATCAAGTAATTAAAACTGTTTTAGCTATCAGAATTAGTAGACAGTGACAAAACTATATTTTACATGCTCTCTTGTTAGGATCAAAGAAAGCAAAACAGACTAGAGAGATTTTAAAGCCCAATATGATCACCATTTTTCAGCCTTGCCTGCCTTATGTTGTAGGAATATGACGTGTGTATGAAAGAGACTGAAGAGCTTGTACAGTGTTTTACCTCCTTGGAGTGGAGAAAAGATAAAAGATAAAATATAAATAGAATTAATAAGAAAAGGCAAGACACCATGGCAAACTTGAAACATCTAGAATTCCTTTGTGTATTTGGGGTAAGATCAAAGTGATTGATTTTATTTCCAAGTTTGATTTACATTTTGGGAAGCCTTGCATAAACAGTTTTTTTTTTTTAGGCCATTGAATAAATGTATTCAGCAAGGACATAAAACAGAATCACCTGTAAAGAAAAGTGGACTTCCTGACTTTCAGCCTTATCACTGGCATTTATCTAATTGCTGACTGGAGTAAGAACTTCAGATTTCAACTCTTCTTCGGGCTCAGTTTAACAGAGGTTGAGTGACCTCACGGAAATCCTAGCACAGAATTGGATTCTTGCTAATGCTCTTAAAGCTGTAAGATACCTTATATGGAAAATATTGGACTGCAGTTGTAATTTGTAGCTATAAGTAGTTCTTGACTATAGCCATAATGGAGCCCAGAACTGTCACACAACACAGTTAAATCCATCTAAACAGGCACAGGGCTAGAACTACTCACATGACCAGTGATATAAACAATACAAAAATGCCACAGGGTCTCCACCAGCTAATAACAACGATATTAACTGGAAACTGAATCAGATCTGGAGGACTTTCTGGCCCTTAATGTTATTTCAAAGGGTGTGGGCCACAATACCGCGTTTCCCCGAAAATAAGACCCTGTCTTATATATTTTTTGCCACAAAAAGGCACCAGGTCTTATTTCCGGGGGGCATGTCCACTGACTCACCTCACTTGCACACTGGAGAGGCCTTCAGGAAAGCCTTGCCGGCCTCAGAAGAAATGGACCGGCAAGGCAGGTGTCAGGGTGTGCGAGGCCTGGCTGCAACTGTCCAAAGGTAAGTAGTAGGACAGCTTCACCCCCACCCTAGTTTAATTTTTACCCTTGCACCCTGGAGTGGGTGGGGTCTTAATTAGGGCTTATTTTGGGGGGGGGTAGGGCTTATATTGGGTGCACGTGTAAAATCAAGCTAGGACTTACCCTGTTTCCCCCCAAATAAGACATCCCCTGATAATAAGCCCAATCGGGCTTTTGAGTGCATGGCAATAAGGCCAAGCGCTTATTTCAGGGTTCAAAAAAAATATAAGACAGGGTCTTATTTTCGGGGAAACACGGTACTTTCGGGGTAGGTCGTATTTTTGGGGAAACACGGTAGAGAACACAGAGGAATTGTTCTGTTAGAATAGTTTTCTAATCCTTTTAACTCTTCTATTATTAACATGATTATTAGTTTTGGTGCTCTGATATTAGCAATACCGTTGTATGCATTGATATTATCCTTCTGTTATTCACTGAGCGTCGTAATCTTTATGTTGAAAAAGTTTGAAATTGAGTTGTGTTATAAATACCATATGGCCTAGAAAACTGTCTATTTGGCAGTCAGAATGGGAAGCCATCTACTAGCTATTGCTCATCCTTCTCAGCAGCCAGTAATGCAGCTGCAATCAGATAAGCTATTTCACAGGACCTATGTTGCTGTTCCTTCCTCCTGCTGCTCATAGCAAATTGGCTGACCAGGTACAGGCTGACATGAATCTCCGTATCCACTGAGCATCATAGACAGCATTTCAGGAACCCCAGCGCAAAGAGCAAGACGAGCAAAGAGAGAGGGGCTATTAATCCACAGTGGAAAGGAGGTCATAGATCCACAACCAGGAGATACAAGACCCAGAACCTTGAATGTACCAGGTAGCAGCAGAGAAAGTAGTGTACCTGTTCTGCAATTTGAAATCCACATGCCTATTTCATAATAGGCTGACTTTGAGAAGATATCACAGTGTGTTGGATGTGGCAGTGTTATTGCAGGGGATCTCCTAATAGCTGGAGAAGAAAGGAAGAGGCTTCTTTAATGATGCATCTCTCAAATCATTCGTACCAGAGGTGGGATTCAGCCGGTTTGGACCGGTTCGGGCGAACCGGTAGTGGCGACCTGCGGGTGGGTCTGCCCACCTGCCTGGGCGCAATCCCATCCTATATCGCTGTGGTTTTGATGCCACACCGTGCGAGCAAATTGCCATGTTGTTTGACCTCGCACGTATGTGCGGACGGAGCATACGCGAGCGAAGCTAGCGTGCGCACGCGCTCACATTTCCGGTGCTGGGCGAACGGGTTGCTACAGTATGTGAATTAGGACCCTGGTTGCAAATCCATTCCTTTCTAAGGTGGCCCTCAGGACTCCAGCAAACTGGGAGTAGTTTCAGGCAGGGTCCCTACTTACGCTCGTAGCAGCTGTCCAATCTCATACTTGTCGGTGATGTCAGAAAGGTTGTTGTAATTCTTTTCATCCCGCAGTCCGATGCAGCCAAACGGCATCCTGGGGGTGAGGGAGACATAAGGACTGACTATGAGTCTCGGTGTAACTTTTCTGAGCCTGTTTATCCTGAGTTCCCTACAGGTTGTAAGTCTGAGATGGAGATTGGCTTTTGCCGTAGAACCTCAAGCAGCCAGCTTTAAAAGGAGATATTCAAGCAAGCGGTAGCTAGCCATGCAGCTTTTAGTACAGCTTTGATTGCTAGATTCCAAGCACAAATCGGAAGGATCGGCATGTTTTGTTCTGAACCAACAGCTTCATTTTTCTCTTTGCAGAATACCTCCCAACTTTTATCACCAAATCCCCTATTTCTATCCTCTCATGGAAGCTTCATGTGTACTCCAAACTAGCTCTTAATAGGAGGCATTGCCCTTCAGTGGAGAGAGGGGATCAGGTTATGTCATAGTTTGAAAGTGTCTATGCATTTATGACCTTTTTTTCCTGTCAGAATTCCCTTCGTGCTTCATTAGCATGACCTTCATACTTCACACATAGCAAATGAGAAATCTTCTAGAGCTCAGGATAAAGCCTTAAGTTCTGCCTCTCTCTCTCTCTCTCCACTCACAGGAGAACATACTTTCAACATATTCTCCAATTCTCTAGAAATCCTCCATTTTTCCTGTGGCCAAAGAGACAATAAAAGATCTTAGGTCACATCATCAAGGAGGAAAGCATGATAGTGTGTTTACTTATTTAATCCATTTTTATGCCACCCATCTCCCATATAAGGTGGAACCTATACTATGACCTGAGGTCACATTGATTTCATGAGTAGAAAATTGTTCATCTCCAAGTTTATTGAGCATCTCAGTTTACAGAAGGCCAAGTGCACTTAAATTTTTGTTTAAGAGGTTAAACTTCAATTAATTAAATGAAATTATGACTGATGTGTCCCAATGACTTTGATGGGATTTAAATATTTTTCCCCAACCTGCTGCCCTCCAGATATATTGGACAACAATGTTCATAATCTTTCTTTGGCAGTCTGTTGTGACTTCATTTGCATCCATATGAACAACTGTTAATGATTGCTGGTTACTGGAGGCATCTGATATTTTTGCATATGAACTTTTACATATACAAACAGTCCTCCTTTTGTAACAGAATGAGTTCCCAAAAGGGGAAGAACAAGGTTTTGCAATATTTGAAAGATTAAAGTAAGTATAATGATGTGGATTTTTAGACAATATTCTATTTTGATTCATAATGTCACAGGCTATCTTTGCAGTTTTTCACCTCCTTCATAATCCTGTCAGGCAGTTCCAAAAACTCCAACTGATTTTAAGACTTGGCATATAAGTATGTGTGTGTTGCGTCACATCAAAGTCCAAATCTATTTTAGGGCTAACAGTAGGCTATAACATCATCTAGCTATTATGATGTTCCTTCCTTTCATTTATTGAGTGCAGTTATGTCTGATCTGTCTCCAAAGATCTCAAGGTGGCATTCAGGGTCTGTATGCAGTAAATGAGATTGCAACTGGCTCAGAAACCTAGTCATTTAAAATGGTAAAGTTGGTCACTAGTTCCTAGTTTATTATTCCTAAGTTTTGCTCCGAATTATCGCACATTATACCACATCATGCCGAATCTGCCGATGTAATGCTTTTGATGGAAATAATGCATCTTGAGAGGTATAGTCATTGTAATAAGTTTGTCTTAGTCAAGCAGAGCCCATGGTGTAATGTGTAGCATGTTCCAAGGTAAATGGTGAGTAACTATTAGTCCTTTAAGAAAACTAGGTCAGACATAGCAGGAACATCTGTTCTGTATTCCATATTTGTTTTTTATCCTTTGCAGTTTTGAAGGGCTACCTTATGGGAAAAGAGGAGGATGTGGGAAGCATTAGATATTTCCTGTGTAATGGCTGTACATGAGCTTTCTGTTGTTTGTCAAATGATTACTGGGATATTATCCCTGCAAAAAGAAGAAAATGGATGGTGTATGATTAGCTCTGATTTGTACAGGCATGACCTAGTGGTTACAATATTGGGATGGACTAGAGGAGGGGTCCCCAAACCCCCGGTCCATGGACCGGTACTGGTCTGTGGCCCATTGGGAACTGGGTCGCATAAGCAGTGGGCAAGTGCACAAAGCTACATTTGCGCAAGCGCAGGGCATGTGCACAAAACCATCCCCTTTCCCCCTGCCACTGCCACTGTCGGTCTGCAGAGTCAGAAAGGTTGGGGACCGCTGGACTTTCCTCTGCCACTGGGTAACTTTGGGGCAGTCATTTTCTCTCAACCAATTCATTTCAAATTGGTGTTTTTCCAGGGGAAAAGAAAAGGCAGGATATGAAAATGTTATGTCTCTGGTAATTGGGAGGTGGAGATGTGTGTTGGCTGCTTAACTGTAACCATGGTTAGCTATTAATCGCCATACATTTATGGTAGTTAGGCATGTGTCAGTTTGTCCTGCAGATGTGGTCTCTGTTAGGTAAAGATCTGAGAACTACTATAGAAATCAACTTAAATTTGTTAGTGTGAAATCTGCTGTAATAGTGCTAGTAAGGGCCCTTTGAAAGGCATTTCCTCAGTATCATGATGCTCTGTGACACCCATGTGAAATTTCCAATGCCTTTTCAACTCAAGGGATGTTCTCCAAATGCATTCTAGATATCTCGGCACCCCAAGGGGCATCATTAGACACAGATGCCCCTTCTTGTTCAAACAGAGCAATAGCAGGCTTGATCTTCCTTGCACAAAGAAACATTGAGAGCTGGGACCATATTCATGCAGCCAATTCTGGGTGACTCATCATCATGAATCTCAGCAACAGATCCATAGATTTCTGGCTCCACACTTAAAGAGCTGAAGCTAATATCTGGAGGCAGCTGCATGGAGCCCAGAAGTAAAATATTGCAATTTTCTTTTATGGATGGTTTGGATTTGAATTTTCACTCAATTTTCACTTCGGCCTTTATTTCTTTCTAACTTTTTAAATCTATCCTTTTGACAACCAACTTGCTAAATATCTTATCCAGTGCTTTATATTCATTGGTGCAAGAAAAAAAAAGTTGCAAGATGCAGTAACTTGGAATTAGGAAGATTTTTAGCAGGTTTTAAAGAAAAAAGGAAGATTTTTAGCTGTTTTTTTTTTTTTTTAAGAAGCTGGTGGATCCTGGGCATGTAGACCTCTGGAGTTTTTGCTCCATTTTCTTAAATAGACAACCTGGAAGGAGGAAAATTATTAAGTTTAATGTCACTCACTTCTGAGCAGTTCCTGTGGTTGAAGTGCCTAAAAAGATCAAAATCTGTGTGTTCTCATGAGATAAAACCTATTATATAAAGTAGAATTAACAGCTGTCCATTATATGGAATCCAGTGACTTAAAACCAGTGACTGAGGGAAGGAAAGTTGTTGAGTAGAAAATCCCTTTCTATGAGAATCTTCATTGCCAGTGTTAGATTTTGCCCGCTGTCTATTCGTCTCCAAGGTCCTATCCATTGGCTGATGGCCTATAGTGTCATGGAATGTTTAAAAGCATTTTAACCGAAGAGGGAAAACAATTAGCAATTGAATGCTCACAAACACTAACATTTCTAAGTGGAAAGTGAAATGGTAATGTTTATCCAGCAAAAACACCATGAAGAAAAAAGAAAGAAAGAAAGAAAGAAAGAAAGAAAGAAAGAAAGAAAGAAAGAAAGAAAGAAAGAAAGAAGCAAGAAAGAACGAAAGAAAGAAAGATAGATGGAAGGAAGGAAGGAAGGAAGGAAGGAAGGAAGGAAGGAAGGAAGGAAGGAAGGAAGGAAGAGAACTGCCTGCAGAAAGACAGAGAGTTCAGATGATAAATGACAAAAGAGCACCTCGAATAAGGAAACTAAGATACAGGAACCCAAAGGACAGGTAATTCAGTAAAAAGAAGAACTAGAATAGGCAGTGATGGAGAAAGAAACTCATGGGCAAGACTTGCCAAAGAAAAAAGGCCTAAGGACAAGATGCTGAGGAAAACAATCAATAATCTTATTTTCACATATCTTTAATCAGTTCTTAAGCCACAGTGTCTGGGTTCATAGTGAAGATAATGATAACAAACCAAACCTAAGCAAACCACATTAGGGCTGACATGATGTCTGACCCCAGCAAATAAAAAAGAGGATAGGAAGATGAACTACAAAATGGAAAGATAACAAAACCAAGAGTACAGCTTAGAGAAGATGGTTGAGGACCAGGAAACTAAATGACAGAAAGCAACAGAATGGGAAAGGGATGGCAATAAGGAAGCATGTTGGGCTGAAAAGAAAGAACTGGACGAAACACTAAAGTTGGGGGAAGGCAAAAGCCAGGATGAGTTGCAAAATTTGCGAGGCTTTCAGGGAAAAGGACTAAGAAAAACAAATTGAATGGGCAGAGAAAGGGCAGAGTGCCATAAGATGGCATCAATGTCATATTTGGTTACTCCCTGCTCAAGATATTAATGTATATCAGATATAGTAGTAGCTGGTTCATAATATCAGCCCCACCAAAATCAATCCAGAAGACCAAAAATAGTAGGGAAAAGCCAAGCATTTAAAATACTAAAAATGGCCTGAGAATTATGCACCGAAGGCTCTCCCAATTCTCCATCTTCTGGAAGGTGATTGCTAATGAGGAAGTGACCCAGGCCTCCCTCAGGATGGCATTCTAGAGCCTAAGTGCGCTCACTGAACAGGCCTTCCAACAGAGCCTCTACTCACTGCCAATTACAGAAATGCAGCAATGCAGGAGCACTTGCACCTTATGGACTGAGAAAAGCTTGCATACATACAGTATATGCAAGGCCTACGTTGACTGTTTTTTCTATCTATTAACTAAGAAGAAAGGCTTTTCCTAACTGGCTGCACACGGGACACTTTTAAGCAAGTTCATCACCAGTCAACTCATCCTGAATCCTGTAATATTGACTCTAGCAGACAGGAGCATCCTGAAAATTCAGAAAACATCACACAAGACATTGAACCCTAAGTCTAGGTTAATAAAACACGAGTGCTATAAAGTATTTATAACACAGAATATCAAAGAATAAACTATATTACTTCTTAATGTGATGATGTGCATTACACAATCATTAGACAATCTCTTAAAGCAGTTGCTGGATTCCTACAACATGCTGAATTAAAATTACCCAACCCCACTTTTGCCCAGGCATCCCATGTCTGGGTTGCAGGAATCAAGAGAACCACTGGTACCATCCATGGCAGAAAACAGCAAGAATGTTCTGTATCATTTTACTGCCATCTATGGCTCACTTGGATTTTTTGCAGCTCAGATAACAAGAGTCCCTCTTTTGACTAAGTAGGTAAATGGGAATGTGAATAGGGAGACACCTATCAGTCTTCCCAGGTAGACCAGACAGAAAACTAAAACAGATGAGTGAATTCTACTTTATTTTAGAATCTTGCAAATCTGAAAGTACAAATCTCCCACGGTCTCCTTTACAAGCTGAGTAATTAGGGAGGTCCCTTTTGTGCCTCTTTTTCTGCCCATTATGTAGTTGCAGGCTATGCCCTCTCTTATCTGACTGTTCCCTAGGCAGCATCTCTTCTCTCCCCCACACACACACCTTTCTCAAGGTCTTTCTCACATATCATTACATCATCTTCCTACAGCTTCACTTTGTATAACAGTAGGAAAGACTGAATGCAATCATGAACTGATTTGAACTACCTATAAGTCACTGGAAGGCAGTGCAGATTATGGCCAAAGGAGCACACACTTATTTTTATTTTAATTCCTTTAATATTTTAAAAGGGAAGAAAGAACCAAATGTGAGGCAAATGGTAGAGAAGTACAAAATAAACAGGCAAGAAATTGGCAAGCATCATAAAATCAACTGTACTGAGTACACATTTTCAAAATAACATTTGTTGTACATATTTGGATATCTTCATGCACAGATCATTATTAGTTAATATTAGGTATCAAAAACAGTAATTAGCAGAATATAAATTATAAGTCAAAATGAAAAATTAGTCGTATGAGTTGGGGAAAAAAACCTATCCTTTAAGTTAAGAGATGTGGATGTGGAGCAAGTCCATGAGTAGAATGTAATCCAAAAATGATTACCAAATTAGATTAAATTTTGTATAATGGATTATTTTTCAGGAAGTACATGTTTAAATAGCTTATTTATATTTAAAATGTTAATCATTCAGTAGAATGAAATGGAACTTAAAATACAACGAAAGGGACGAAGGTTTAAAAACCCAGTGCCTGAAATGGTTATAGCCGTGATGGCGAACCTATGGCACGCGTGCCACAAGTGGCATGCGGAGCCATATTGGTGGGCACGCGAGCTCAGGTCCAGCGTGCATGCGCGTGCCGGCCAGCTGATTTTCGGGCCTTCTGGGCCCACTGGGAGTCGGCAAACAGGCTGTTTCCAGCCTCCGGAGTGGGTGGGGAAGGCCCATTTTTTGCTCTCCCCAAGCTCCAGAGCCTTTCTAGGAGCCTAGAAAGTTTCCGAGTTTCCGGCACTGCGCATGCGTCACCATCCTGTTTTTGACTTTTTTTTCCCCACGAGGTGCGGCCACGCGGCGCTGGAGGAAGCAACCGGCAGCGAGGTAAGTTAGAACCCACCCCTGCCCTTTGCCTCTTCCCATGCCCAGGTGGGGGAAAAACACCTCAGGGTGCCCTGATCCATCTTCCCCAACTGGGAGGCTCGGCGCTCTCAGAAGACGATGTTTTGGCCAGCCTGGAAGTTACTTCCGAAGCGTGGAGAGGCTTTGCTTTTTCTCCTTCCCAGTGAGCGAAAAGCTGGCGGGCCGGCAGGGTCCAGCCCACAAGCCCCCTCTGGCCCCGGCACAGGAGCAGCCCAAGCCAAACAGAGCCGAGCTGACCGTAGCTGTGCTGCCCAACCCGAGGAACAGGCAAATCGAATGGCGGGCAAGACTGCAGGAGGCATAGCCAGAGCCACGGGCAACCGGAGCACGGGCAGCGGATCAGCTTGTTGCGGGTCTGGGATTCGGGGGGGCAGAGGTTTTGCTCCTCGGAGCCTTGGAACAACTCCCGGCCCTTGCACAGTAAAGAAAATCTTCTCATGATTGTGAGGCAATTAACAACTTCTTGCACTCTTTACTGTGCAAGGGCCAGGAGTTGCTCCGAGGCTCCGAGGAGCAAAACTTCCGCCCCCCGAATCCCAGGCTCGCAGCCCCCCAACCCTGCCGGCCCACCAGCTTTTCACTCACTGGGGAGGAGAAGCAACTTCCAGGCTGGGCAAAACATCATCCTCCGAGAGCTCCGCCACTTGGGGAGAAACCTCCCAGTTGGGGAAGATGGATCAGGGCACTCTAAGGTGTTTTTCCCCCACCTGGGCATGGGAAGAGGCGAAGGGGCACTGGCAGACCAAAAAAGATGTCCCTGGCAATTGTAGGAAGGTTGGTGGGGGGTATCTCCAGAGGAAGCCTGGAGTGCACGCACCCCAAGAGCAGAGCTTCCGGCAATGCAGATTCAACCCCGCCAGAGCTCTGCTTGAACACGGCGGGAGACCGAGCTGTTAACGTGACCACCTCCTCCCGGCCTCGTTCCCTCTGCCAGTCGGGAAGCCGGGTTCAGTCCGAACCAGTCACTGCCCGATGCCAGATCCCCCCTTGCCCACCATTTAATTCGCCTGTTCCTGGGGTCGGGCAGCCCAGCTACAGTCGGTTCGGCTCTTGGCGGGTGAAGAAACTACAGGCGAAGCGAGCCCCTCTGGGGAGGGCAGTGGGGAGCAGCTGCCCGGGAGGACCTGGCCGCCCTCCCTCACTCTCCGGCCATCGCGTGGCCGGGCTTGCTGGAGGATTAGGCACCCCGAAACGCACCTGTGTCGCTGGGTCGACCTCAGACCCCACAAGGCAGCGGAAGCGGAATGCCACCACAATCTGAGCTCCCTTTGGAGTGGGTTGCAAACAAGGTGCAAAGCGGCTCCCAAAGAGAATGAAGCTGGTGTGGCACACCCAGAGGTGCCGCTTCTTTGCAACAGCCGAGGGTGGAAGAGGTGNCCTCGGCTGTTGGAATAAGCAGCTGCTTTGGCTGCCGCCGTGCCTGCTTCGTTCTCCAGTCCCTCTCCTTCCCTCGCTCGGCTGCTACTGCCGGGTTGCTGCCAGGGCAAGCGCGGTGTGTGTGTGTGTGTAGGGGGGGCATGGACCGTTCGGCGCTGAGGTAGAAGCAGCCACGGCGGCGGGGAAAGCAACGCTTCTTTGCCAGCCTCCCAGCTGGCAAAACATAATTTTTTGCCAGTTCTGTGGGCGTGGCTAGGTGCGGGACATGTGACTGAGGGCGTGGGTGTGTGTGATGTCAAGTTGGCCACACCTACTCAGTCACATGACCATCAAACCACACCCACAAAGTAAGCCATGCCCACAGAACCTGTAGTAAAAAATTTTAGAACCCCCCTGCCCTCCCCACCTTTGTCAATGGGCCATTAAGGCCTGGGCCAGTCTATTCTATATAAATAAGATCTACCTCCTTCAGGCAGAGCCATAGTAGGAATTACCAAAAGCCCTTTCATTACATCATCACCCAGCAAGATTCAACCAAGCCTGGGACTCAAGACAACCTACAAAGTCTGACAACCAATCAGGATACATTTCTTGCCACAGGAACAGGAAGCAAGTTCAAAGCCCAACAGAGGGTATATCTCTCTCTCTCTCTCTCTCTCTCTCTCTCTCTCTCTCCCTCTCTCTCTCCCTCTCTCCCTCTCTCTCTCTCTCTCTCTCTCTCTCCCCCTCTCCCTCTCCCTCTCTCTCCCATGCGCCTTCTTGCCCAGGATCTCAAATCGTGTGTCCACCATTAAAAACCATCTTTCCAAACAGCCACCATGTTTCCAGTGTCTTTCTCCCCACTTGGAACTGAACCCAGATGGACATTTCTTCCAACAAAACCATACCAACAAAAAGTTGAAAGAAAAGCAGAGAAGGTGAAGACTGAAAGGAGACTTAGTATGGCTGGAAAGCTGAGGCAGAAAGGGGACACGGAATCCAGAGACGTAGGAGAGAAAACCGCATGGAAAATTAAAGCAACTTATAGCACACCAATTTTGTGCACTTGCAAACATAGCTCCTAATTTCTGCAAATTCAATTGCTGTTCAAGACTCAAAAATAATCCAAGCCCCTTTTTGTTTTAGAGCTGTCCTTGGCTGAAGATCTTGTAGTTTTGCTGTTGCTTTTCAGCCCTAATCAGTCATTTCTTCTCCAGCCCTAATCTATGGCAATGAGCAGACTATAGTTAATCAATGCCTACATTATAAAATGTTTAGGATTTGGGGTAGAAAGTGATTTATTTGGTAGTAGTTTTCTCAATATGTTTTTGAAACAAAAGCTTTCAATTTCAACAGAATTGCAGCAATACATTATTGTAGGCTGCACATGCCACATCATTAATTTTACAACCTGGGAATAGTATATAAACAGCTTAGAGCTATGCTTGCAATCAGCATGTTGACAGGAAGAAAGAAGAAGCAAACACACACAATAATCAAGCTATAAAATAAACAGTTTGGGGTAAAGTTAAAGAAGAGAAACTTGGGTTTTTAATAAAATTAATCAGATTCTCTCTGGTTGTTTTACAGCTCTAAGTTTGACCAAATTCCGTATTGCTTTCCAGGGAAAATTGTTGAGGCTATATAGTTCTTCAGAAAATAAGTTTCAATGAATGCATTGGGATTTGTTTTGGGGAAGACTTGTGTTGGAAGATCACATTGTAAGTATGACAAAATCAAAACAGTGGTGGGATTCAAATTTTTTTACTACCGGTTCTGTGGGCATGGCTTGATGGGCGTGGTTAGGTGGTCATGTGACTGGGCAGACATGGCTTGGTGGTCATGTGACTGGATGGGCGTGGCTGGGTGGTCATGTGACTGGGTGGGCGTGGCCAACTCAACATCACTCACATCGAGGGGCGCCTCGCCCGGCCCCTCCCCTCCCAGCCACTCCTTGTCACGCCCGGCCTCAACGTATCTATCGTTCTGTAAAAATGTTGTTCACCTTTTTTCGACTTTATTATCTGCATCTACATACTATAGATGTACTTTCATCGACCACTGAAAGGAGGGAATGGCTCACATGCTTTGCCCAAGAGTGTGATAGGCAGGTCACAAAACAAGCCTTTGAGGGGCTGCCACAAAGAAGGGGGGGCAATATATTTTCCAAAGAAGCAAAAGGCAAAACAAGAAGCAACAGATGGAAACTGAACAAAGAGAGAAGCAACCTAAAACTAAGGAGAAACATCCTGACAGTGAGAACAATTAACCTGTGGAACTACTTGTCTCCAGATGTTCTGAGTGCTCGATCACTGAAAGTTATTAAGAAAAGGCTCACATGCTTTGCCCAAGAGTGTGATAGGCAGGTCACAAAACAAGCCTTTGAGGGGCTGCCACAAAGAAGGGGGGGCAATATATTTTCCAAAGAAGCAAAAGGCAAAACAAGAAGCAACAGATGGAAACTGAACAAAGAGAGAAGCAACCTAAAACTAAGGAGAAACATCCTGACAGTGAGAACAATTAACCTGTGGAACTACTTGTCTCCAGATGTTCTGAGTGCTCGATCACTGAAAGTTATTAAGAAAAGACTGGAAAGCCATTTCTCTGACATGGTATAGGGTTCCCCCCCCCCAAGTCCCTTCTAAGGGTTATTCTGTTATTCTGACACCTTTCCCAGGCCCTCCACTCAGATTTTGGCATCCTCAGTTTTCCTGCCTGAGCAGGGGGTTGGACTAGAAGACCTCAGAAGTCCCTTTCAACTCTATTATTCCATTATTCCTGAGAAACACACACACACACACACACACACTCAATTTAAGCAAATTCCCTTGTTTTGGAGACTTTAGAATCAGAAGGTACCTTGTAGATTCATCTGTTGTATTTGGTCGTTCCACTGGTTTCACAGGGTCATGTTTGTGTGTAAAGCAAACTTATCTTAAGATTGCAATGAAAAGTTCTGCCAAAATCAATCCATTCACAAAAATGACTGCAGTATTGGATGACTGGATATTGGATTGCATATTTCCGCTTGGAAAGGGAAATAGATTCACAGTTGCCACATTCCCATCTTTTATACTAAGAACCGGTGCCTGAGCGTTTTGCTCTGCATAAGAACAGCTCATAGTTAACACATTGCCAAGAGCTCTACTGTGCCTTTAATTTAGCCCTCTCTGCAATATTTATCTTTTTCCAATTTGGAATTGTTAGGGGGAGTTTTGTGCCTGTTTGCCTTTGAATCATTGCTGACTCCTGCCCAGATTAGTCCCTGCAGTTTTCTTGGCAATGTTTTGGAAGTGATTCGCCTTTGCTTTCTTCTCAGGGCTGAGAGGGAATGACTGGCTCAAGGTCACCCAGTTGGTTTTGTGCCTAAGATAGGAGTAGAACTTAGGGTGGTCTCCCAGTTTCTAGCCCTGTAGCCTTAACCACTACACAAAACTGGCTTTTCCAATCTGTTATCTGTACTATAAAATACATGCTAGAAAATAAGGTCACATTTTATTGGCAACCATTCCGAATGTACTTTTTACAAATTAAAGACATCCAGCTTTGTACAGAGCAAAATCCTTTACATATCTCTTTAGAATCCCCACTGGGTTTAGTGGGTTTATTCTTAGATGAATGCGTAGATACAGGAGAGAAGAATCTGAGGCTCTTTAGATATCGTTCCAGCTTCTCCAGCCATCATGATCTCGAAAAATGGAAGTTGGAATCATCTTATTTTAGAGAGCTGCTGGCTGCTCTAACTCTGATATATAGAATATTGAACTTCTAACGATCCCGAGCAAGAAATAAAACTCTTGATTTTTGCCTTTCACACTAATAAAAAAATTTAAAAGCATTTTTTTACAGGAACAAGTAATAAGGACTATTCCCAATAAACAGATGTGATTTCAAGTCTCTGTAACCATCAGCAATTGAGTTCACCTTGTGGAATTCTTTATCTTTATTTAAAAACGAAGGGTTGACTAAGATGGCTCTTCGCTAACCAGGGGAAAGTATGCAAAATCATTTCCATTGTTTCTTGAGAAACAGAGTGAAAATGAGATTCTTCTGCCGGGTGTTAGGCTGTTGAAATATCCTAATTAGTTGTAGATACTGCCTTCTGCTTTTGCAATACAGATTCTTGTGGTTTATCACTTTGTTGTTCTTTTTCATGAATTTTTGCCACGTTATTAATAATACATATGATACAAGCTCTCTGAAAGTCCTCGACTGGCAGAACATGTAGGAGAGATACCACATAAAATAGAAAGAAATGGAAATAAAATTGACCTGGCATTGAAATTTGGTATGGTATCTTATTTTTCTAGGCAAGTTACGCTACCCAACAAAAGTCAAACAAAAACAAAACAAATTTAAAAGAGAAATTCTTGGAATGGATGCAAATTTCCCTTTCTTGTTAACTCCGTTTCAACAGAACCTCTGCTCTCATACCAGCTGTTCAACAAGAGGGATTTAGCCCCGAAAGGGCTTCTGGGGGGAAAGATCACCCCCATACTGTAAATGATTCATTTAAAAAAAATATTTTAAAAATGAATGATTTATTTATCTTCTTCTCTTTTTCCTTTAATTACAAAGAAAAATAAGCAAAATTCCCTCTGTAGCTTTCCCTAGAGACTCCAAAGAAGACGCACGCTACGATGATACTTCCTACTAATAATAACAACTGAGTGAGAAGACAGAAGTGGAGATGAAAAAAAGTAAAAAAAAAAAAAAGACGAGGAG
>QLTV01004024.1:522572-535949 GCA_003457575.1 Thermophis baileyi | reverse complement strand
ACTTCATACTAAAAAAAACAAATAAGTAAGAAAACAGAATTAGAGATTAAAAAAAGTAAAAAAAAAAAAAAGATGAGGATAGCAGCCCTCTGTAAAGGATGGGAAGCTACAAGCAGTTTCTTAGGTAGAGAAGGTCTCCAGACCGTAACGCATCTCCAGTGTTCAAATGCCACTGAGAGGCACAGTGTCAGCGTTCCAATAAACACCCCCAACAAAACAAGACTCCGAGGCTAGAAGTTCCTCAAAGTTCCAATTTACTACAGATGCCATGTTGGCAACATCTGGGAAAACCCGAATCTGAAAGCTTCCAGGTTTTCTCCACCCACATGAAAGTTCAAGTCCTTGCCCAGCACCCTCATGTCCATCATCCGATCCAATCAGGCACCATGCAATACTGAAGATGCCACCCCTTCACTTCCTCGCAGCTGCCGGGCATAATGGCCTTGACTTTCTGGAAAGAATGTTATTTAGACTACTACATATCACCTATTCCATATAATCCCCCCTCCTATTTTCCCACAGTAGAAAATGTGGCAGGCCTGAATACAAAAAGGTAAAAAAATGGATTCCAGGCATGACACAGAGTGGGGAGGCTGCCTTAGATGACAGTCTTGATTCTCTACTATGCATCCTCCTACGACTGTAATTGTCACTTGTTCATTTCTAAAGGAGGTGAAAGAAAACCCTTTCAATGTCCAGTACAGAAAAAAGGTTGGGGGAAAACAAGGAGAATTTGGCCAGAATTCAGGAGGTATTTCACTGTGAAGTTTGAGGGGCACCCAATAATTCCCACTGTATGGGAAACCTCAAAAAAATGGAGCAGAAATCCAGAGAATTAGAAATTTAAGGACTAGGGATGGCTTAAAAGATTATACTGAGATTAGAAACATTTGACCACTGCCTTCATTCTGCTAGAAATCTGGCATAGTGTTCTCTTACTGCTTTCTGGTGGAAATCCATTTCTACCTGAACTATTTATGTCCATCTTTAGAAGAAAGCTGGTTTCAATTGTTCCAGTGCCACAATGATAGGGCAGTATTCTTCTTATATATAAAAATATGTGGAATCCGGTGGCATCCACAAGGAGATGCCATCACACTGCCAGATAGTTGGCTCATAATTGCTGTGGTACTACCCCGTTTGTGGTTCCTCTGGATGAAAAAGTGTGCCCTGGTAGCTATGTAGAGGACAAGCAACTTTGTCACTTTACAAGCAAGAGAAGCCAGAGAGAAGGTAAGGTCATGACTTGAAAGAACCTGAGAACAAGATGCCAGGATTGGATTTGGGGAATAATGTTGGAAAAAGATCAAGGCAGCGAGGAGATCAAAGTGGCTTTTGGTGGAAAGATCCACATCAGACCAGGAAGCCAGGGGTGCAATCCATTGGTGCAGCTACCCTAACCCTTCTTAGATGTGCACAAAATATCCCATAGTAGCTGGGATAGATTCCATTGCCAAATTGGTGGTCTGGCCTTCTGTTATCTTGCCCCAAGGCAACAGTCTTTCAGGCTGGTCTGGAGAGGCCTCCCTCTGCCATCAGTCTCAACTTATAGTTTCCAAACCTGTTGCTGACAGAGAATGCCTGGGGAAAGTTCTAACCCTGTTATTGGTGTTTTAACCCCCAAGAAAGCTGGGAGTTTCCATGGCAACCCAGCAACTTGCTAGCAACACTGTCAGGCAACGTAATGGGCCACAATGCATGGGGAGCCCAGCTACACCCTGCAACACGCACATACCCTGACAGAGATAGTATAGGAAATACACACAAGCACACAACAATGTGACTGTAAGCCTTGGGAGCTCTACATCAAGCCACTTCTGTTGTCATCTGGTTGAGTTACCAGCAGGTAACTTAATAAGGATGCTGTATGACGCAGTCAAAGGACTCATATCCAGGGCTATTGGCCTGTGCACAGTTGTGCCCCACACATTGTGCATGATATATCTGTATAATCTTCACCTACCAGGCAAGATGTACACATACCACCAAATTGCGCCCGGTAGTACATGCACAGTAGGGCCTTGCAGTGGCAAAGACCTGAAGCCATAAACAGCCACACTCAGCTGTCTCATACACCTCTTGGCAAGTAGGCCACCATCCCCAGTGATGGGAATGCCCTGCTCATTTTGCAGAATTGCAAATGATGCACTGCAGATGGACTGGCTTGCCTAAACCGGCTCATACTCAAAAGGTACACCCAGAACCCTCACAGTTTGCTACATTTTGGGAATTCTCCAGAAAGACCGTTATTTGTTCAGTTTATAGTATTTGGATGCAACCCCTGTCAGATGCCTGAGTGGTTTGCCATTGTTAAAAAAACATTGTGAAGCGATACTAAAACCTGACAAAACACATAGCAGATACGCCTAGCGGCCCTAGCCTTACTAGATTATAACCACCAGACATTCTAGGGCAGTCACAATCACTGCCAACAAAGGATGATCTTCACCGACCTCACATGAAAACAAGGGCTGCTGAACGTGCCCGAACACCCATGAAAAAATACGTAATGGTCGCTCCCAAAATTTGGCAGCATACATCCCACCAACATTTGTCCAGTGAGCCAAGATAGTTTTATTCTGATCATTAAAAAGAGTAGCTACTTTTGGTGAAGCATGAAGGAAGCAACGCAAAGCTGTTTCTTTGAACTACAATGATGCATCATTCAAGAATTTCAGAGATCTGATACCTGACAGGGGTCAGCCACCCACCTACTCGCCCCCACCTCCAAGCTGCTTACAGTACTAAATATTTATTCTCCTTGCCCTCCTTTTGGAGCAACCGATCTTGCTGACCTACTGTTTTTAAAAACCCACAGTTTTAAAAAGTGGTCCTTGCAAGTCTGGTTGCCTTGACGTTCGGTAGTCTTTGAGGATAAAAATGGCTCAAACTCCTCTTTGGGCTCTCAAAAATCCAGCTAAAGGTCTTTTGAAATAAGCACATGCTGCCTAAGGCAAACCAGTAAATGGTTTATCACTCTGACCCTAAGTCAAGGTCCATTGTACCCTAAATATATTAAATCTCACAAGCAGCACAATTGCTTTAGAATAATCATAATCATAATAATAATATATTTTTAAAAACCACATTGCAAATCAGCCATCTGAGACAACAGCCTCAACTTGCCTGAGGCAAGCAAAATTCAACGCCCCCTCCCCAAAAAAATTTCCTTCCTTGCAGAAGAAACATATATTTGGAATAAAAAGAAGGTAATAGTTTTCCTGGATGTGTGGGCTTTAAAACTGGGCACAAAGACCATACACATTAATAACTAAACAGAGAGAGAATGTAGGGATTTTTACTTGGTTCTTCAATATTTCAGCATGTGATTTCCCAGCAATGCATGTTTTTGACAACAGGATAATCTTTCTGGTGAACTCATGGCATTACAGCAGCTAACTCCAGCTTGGTGTGTTGGGTTTGAACTGATGCTATCCCTCATCAGCACTTCTGCTCATGGGGACTTATGGGAAATAATCCAACTAACCTGGAGCACACCAAGTTTTGGAAGGCTGCAGTTGGAAGAACAATAAGCAAGGATCAAATCAAATAATCCTTAATTCACACTGCAATCCTTTGATTTGGCGCTCATAACTTTGCCCAACCTAAATACTGGGGGGGGGGGGTAGTCGTTTCAGATGATTTCCATTTGGGCTAGAATATCATGAGAAGTTGTATCCTAAACATTCAGAACTTTTTAGGCATAAGACCAATGAAATAAAGTGCTTGAAGTAATATCATACCCATCTGTACAAAATCCAAGAGGACAATAAAAGGAATTTACCCCAGACTCTTGTATTACCATAGTTTTTAAGCAGAGAAGCCCAGCAAACACTGGAATCAGGGGGAAAAACTGCATATGGGCATGTTAAGAGTCAAAACTCCTTTCTCAGAACTCTTCCCTTTTTCTGCAGCTCACTTTCAGCTTCTTTTCTCTGTTTGTCACCCGCAATTACAGCTAGCCAACCTTGTGTTTCAAGTCTTTCCTTTGCCATAAGATCACCCGAAGGCATTTTACAAACCATCATATCTTAGATAGGAAGCAAACAATTGTTTTTGAGAGGACTAAAACTTAAGTTTGCAAAGGTTTCCATTCCTATAGCACATGTGTCCCTGGTTTTCATTTGTTCCACAGTTACACCTAGGTAGGGAAAAGAGGTTCCCCCCCTTTTTTTCGGGTAATAAAAAACCCTGCTCATCCCACAATCAGAACTGGCAAGCTCTATTTTAAACTTAAGGGAAACACAGTACAACAGCAACAACAAGGTATTTTGCTTCACATTTCAAAAATTATTCTCCTTTCAGGAAAATCATATAAGAATTGCCAAGGTAATATATATAAAGCGCTTTTCACTTTCCAAAGTGATTTTTAATGTCTACTGCTGCTAACCACCACTATCATCTTGTTTATTATAACTGATTTTGTTATTTTCAAATAACCCTTCCGATTTCAGTCCAGCAGAGAAGCAAATCCCATGAAAATCCTGGAAATGCTTCCTGTCTGTTCTTTATTTGTTAACCCTGTTAACCCCACTAGCAAGCATTGGTACTCATGGTAAATTACGGGAAAGGCAACAAGTAAAAACTGTGGAAGCTGGCTCAAATGGGTACGGTAGGTGCTGCTGGCTAAACTCATCTGCATTCAAAGGAAAGATTGTGATAGGAGAAAAGCTGTCCCAGAAATAAACTAAACGCAGGAAGGATTCTACGATCCCCGAGTGATACAGGGTGGCAGGCAGCCGTTTATGCAAGTCAATTTTTTTGTGTCTGCAGCTTTTCTGAGTCTATGGATGCCCTTGCATCATCCAGTTCCCTGATTCACACATACATTCAAATGTCTCTATATTTATTATTTTACCCCTGTTTGGCATCAAGAGGTGTGAATATGTTGAAAAGCATTTCCTTGGAGGAGCTAAAAAAAGGGATGCTCAGGTGGGGGCTAGATGATATCCTGTTCACATATGTGAGAACAGATAAACAGTCCCAATATTTTGAGAAACAGGACTATTTGATCAATCCACACACCAAGGCTGAGTCTAATAGCAATAGCACTTAGACTTATATACCGCTTCACAGTGCTTTACAGCCCTCTAATAACTCTCCCTCACTCACCGTCCCTCCCAATTCTGGCCAGCAATCCAAAAATCCCTCCCTGTAAGGAAGAGTTTCTATTTACTGTACTTTTTATTTATTCTCACATTTATTTATTCTCACACCAGAATCCAGCAAAGCTATGCGGGATGCATATTTTGGGCCCCAGACACAGCCTCGCGATTGACCTTTCCACTTAAAGAGAAATGTACTCACTACTGAAGTGCGAATGCAGCTCTACCAGGGCAGTTGACAGCCAGCCTTTCGCTTTTTTTTTTTTCCCCAGCCGGACAAGATTGTCACAAGGGCAAATTCAAACACAGCATACAAAATGTGCAAGTTGCTGCTGAGCAGGAATTTGCCAAGGTGAAACACATCCCAGTTCATCCCAGCAGATAAAAGAGGTTGGTCCTTTGGACAGAGAGAATCCCAGTGGGCTCTCTGGCTAATTAGGAGATCAACCTGGGATGGGGTGAGGGTGGGAAGTGGGAGAACCACCGTGGAAGTATCACAACTACAATTTGTGCTGTTGTCCTATATAGTGTATTTCATAAGCTACAATTGCTTGGCTTTAATTAACTCTTTAAACCATAAACTGGAGCATCAAAACCAAACGAACCACCTCGTGACTATGTGAACCTGACCATTGTATCTTCCCATCATCCCTTCTATTTTTTCTGACCACAGGCCTCTGGTTCTGCTTGCTGAGCCTTGAATAAAACACGTCTCTTTGTGTCAGCTGAACAGATGTGGATGCAACTAGGAAAATATTTAACCTGGTGGGGATAATGCAACGTCTCCCAAAACACTCTTTTCATCCCCACTGAAGAGGAAACAAAATATATAGGAGGTTGGGAAGGGGTGGGAGAAGGGAAAGGAGGTAAAATGAAATGTATTTTCACTTAGAATGACAACATAGCTCGAGCTGGCATGAGCGTTAATGAGCTCACAGCTTGCTTACTTACTAAACTCCAAGTCTACGTCCATTGGACTCTGTGCAAGAGAAAGAGAGAGAACAAACAAACACAACCCACTGTATGAAGGACCAGGGACTTGCCCAAGATCAAACAGAGCTGGGAACTAGGCTAATGGTTTGTTCCTGTCCAAATGAGTGGCACCTCTTTTGACTACCCTTAATTTCAAGGAAGTGATCTGCAGGGGTTGGTCCAATCCTTGCAGACACAGTGAAGGCCACCAGAATTAAACCTCTCCGAAGAACCACCCCCAGATTGCAAAACTGTATGCCCATAAGGAGGTCTTTACTTGGCTGAGATTAACACTTTCTTAAATGGCTGGTGCTGGACCTAAGAACAGGGCTGAATATAAAGCACGTTCTACAGTAATGAAAACACTGCTACATCAGACCACAGGATCCCATTCCAGCTAGCCCAAGCATCCTGTCCTCTACTCAGCTGCTTCTGGGAAAGCTATAAGGAGGACATGAAAAAAGTCTCTTCACACTGGTGTTTTCCCAGCTCCTGGGATTCGATGGTATGTTGCTTCTGGCGGCAGTTTCCATAGCCATGGAGAGATCTCCTCTGCAGGCTGGGACCATGGCAAGCAAATGCCATACATTAATAATGATAGCCAATGCTGTTTATTTTCCTGCTCTGAATTGGTTGCCAATTGAATTAAATCTTTTGCTCTCATGGGAAATAGTATATGCATTCGTTTGAGGAGGAAAGCAGAGAAATCTTATCTATTCCAGAGTACCATTTTACTTCAGCCTCTTTCTGAAGCTGTGTTATTTTAGTCCGTGAATTTATAACTTCTAATTATGCAGCACATATAAACAGGACAGACTTTTTCGCTCAGATACTTGCATAAACGCCCAGAGTTTGAACGTCATTGCTGACACATTGTCAACAAGGCATTGTCTTATAATATTTCGATAACTTTTCAGCATACTTCATCACTGGGATTACAAGGAAAGTTTTCTCTTTAACCCCGACAGAGATTTCCGTCCGTGGGGAATTTTTGAGACAATAGAAGGATAGGGAAATGAGACCTTTTAACCTCTGGCATCCTCATACCTCATATTCTGCCAGCTCCAGTTTGTAGATTGTGTGATATACACACATGTACAAAAGGCTCTTTGAATGAATCAATCGGATGTTATTTAGGCACAACACAAATCAGCTGAGTATCAAAGACTCTCCGTAAGTTCTCGAGCCAATCCTCGAGTCAATCAAATCTTTCGCCCAAATTGTAAAAGAATACAATGGGGAGGAGAAGGTGGAAAATGCAACTCAAAATAAAGTCATGGGCTGCAGAGAAAGGTGGAGAAAGAGGATCCTTGATAAGAGGAATAGACAAGGAGTGTTAAGGAAATCAATTAAGAGTCTCCCAAAAGCATATTTTCCACAGTGATGAGGATGAGCTATTCTTAGATGCCAAACCCATTGCCCATATCCCCAAAAGGTCCCAACCCCGTGGCTGAAGCCACAATTCACTTTTGTGACAGTGGCTCTGTAGAGACAATCTATTCCAGAGACGGTCATTTGGCAATTGGCAGTGAAAAGAAAGTAAGTGATTTTCTGTGCAGACAGAATCTCAAGGAAGTTGCCCCTATAGCTGTGAAGGCACGAAGCACAAAGCACACACATCAAGATCCAAAGACACCAACTAATCGCAGGGCAATCTAACAGGAGCCTATTATGCACCGCACGAATGAGCATATACGAATGCACTGTTGCAGACATCCATGAACAAATGGATGCCTTTCACATTCCTGATCTTATGGGTAATGCTTAAACATATGCATATGGTCCACATAACACCAATCCTGTGAATATGTGCAGAATAATCAGTTTATAGTGTCCCTGCTTTGGTAAATGAGATGGATATCCAGATACAAGCTTCTTCAAAACCCTTTAGCCTCTGAGTGCATCTAATGCCCAAACGGAAGTATCACTGCCTGTGTGTGCGCGCGGGTGCAAAGTAAATTTCCTTTCTGTGGAATAGTGTTCCTGGCCTCTTTTATTTAATGCTCTCTTATACATACACACACAGGAATATATACTCACAGCTGCTCTTGATCATCCCAGCTTTCCCCAAACATGGTCCCATTCTGTCCCCTTGTCCTAAAGAGGCTTCTAAAGTTTCTGACCATCCAGTGTCAAGAAAATAATCACACTCACGCTGTTGTCCATCAAGCAACACACGCCCTCCTCCCTCTTCAAGATGAGCACCCACCCCACTTCTTTCTTCGATTGGATGCTCTGGTACCCCCCCCCCGCCTTATCCCCCCATCTTCTGCCTGCCCATCCAATTGTGAATCCCACTCCCCAGCCTCGGCCCAAAGATCCAGCCGCCTCCCCGCTTTGGTTTCCCCGTCCTACCTGGGGTGGAGCTGGGCGTCCCTCCCCCACCTGGGGCTGGCCGGCTGGCGGGCTGGCTGGCTGGCTACGTTACTGCTTGCCGCGGGGCAGAGGATCGGCCGTTCGGGATGGCTCAGCCATGGCACGGAGTTGCCCGCCTCTGCGCTTCCTGGCAGAGTCTGAGCGCTGCCTGTGCTGGCAAAGAGCCCAAGTAGCGGAAGGCAGGAGCGGGAGGGAGCGGCAGCTGGGCGGGGGGACGGAGCGAAGAGAGACCCAGAGCCACGCGGAGAAGGAGAGCCGGGGCTGGGGCCTGGGGGTTGGAAGAGGCGTGGAGGGGTAGATCCCTGGCCACGGCGGGCAAGCGTGTCTTTTTTTCCGAGGCAAGGGCTGGCCTTCCCACTCCCGGCTGCCTGGAGGGGCGCCCAGAGACGCGCTGCCCCGGAGCCTCACCTGCGCGGCGCGCTTTCGCTCGCCTTCTCTCCGCCGTTGGCTGCTGAGGAGTTGCGCTTGTGGGAAGAGACTCCCCGCCGAGCAGCATGGGCTTGCAAGCAGGTGCCACTTTGCTCCTTGCCGGGGGTAATCGATGGGCACAAGGGGTCTCTTCGGCGGGGGAAGGGGGGGGTTTGAGAAGTTGGGGTGCGGGCAACCGTGTGGGTTTCCCTGAGAAAACGGGGCGTGGGTACACGCGCGCGTAACACCCGCACACAAGGCCGGCCTGTTGCCCCGGCGGGTTTGGGGAGGCTCTGCCTTTTACTTCAGAAGATGGACACGATCACAACTACGGGCAAGTTCCAAGGGACCCTTCTCTGGGCTTCAGCCTTCTTTTGACGTCTTCTTTTCAGGGGCGATTCCAAGATTTGTGGTCCGTCCAGGGTTTAATCCCTGTACACGAGAAACAAAAGCAGCTTTTCTACAGATTAGAAGCGCAGCTACAGCGTGGCGTGGGGTGCGCAGGCAAAATGCATGTATGCATTTGTTTATAGGATGGCAGGCTCCTTGGATTGGGTTCACATTTCCTGGATGTACATGTGGAGCGGGACGTGTTTTAGATTACAGACCTGCTCAACGAGGGGAGGAGGGTTGACCCTTCAGCAACAACCCAGCTAAAAAGAACAGAAATTCACGGTCTTCAGCCAGCTCCTCTTCACAGGAACCAGGGGGAAAAAGGGGGGGGGGAGTCAGATACAGCCAAGAATAGAATGGCACGATATAAAAATGATTGGCTCAAGGATTGTTGAGGGGGAATGAGATACAGGAATGACTGGACCAGACCCTGGGTTGAAACTTGAGATGCCCAGATGAGGAAAAAAGGGGGAATAAGGAAAGAAAGAAAAAAAGGAAACAGGAGAAAAACGGGTTTCTAAAACATTCACTATCTGGCTTCCACAAGGTCGGCTGCCATCACCTAACTGCGCATAAGCAATCATACGCATCCTAGCTGTGTGCATCCAAGCGTTTACTCCCACGTGGCATTGTGTAAACAAGAACAGGGCATTTTTCAAAAGCTGAATATTTGGAGATATAATTCTGGGCACATATAGGGAGCTGAATATACCTCTCCTGAAGTCTGTGATCGCGATTGTGTCAGGTGCTCCTATCTCACCCTATGCATAAATGGGGAGAGCAGCGCACCTCATGGTGTTCTTCTGCACAGCCAACCAGTTTCTTCCGAAAGAGAAGGAGCAGCACTCTCTGTGTAGAGTGGGGAGGGGCGACACGGATGGGGAGTTCAGAGATATGTAGCTGAGCTGAGTGCTAATGAGAGCAGAGATCCTGGAGTTTGGCGGGGGGGGGGGGGGTGGGGAGTATGTTTGGGAGTCAGACACCATTAGCCATAAGCCCCCCCAAAGGATCAGGTCACTTTTGCTTTAAAGCCCCCCCCCCCTCAAGGCTTAGCTTATGTTTTTCTTCTATTTCTATGTCATCCTATTTGTTTCTAAACAAAATGGGGATAAGTGGCTGAGAGGTACCTGCCTTCACTCACCGCAGACAGGTGGAAATAGATTCACACCTTAAACTTCAAGCAGCTCCCTTCCGTCTGTCCATACAAGCCGTACAGCTTTGCAGCCATTAGTAACTGAGGCTCATCTCTGTATTAGGAAAAGCTAGAGCTGATTTCTGAAGCTTAAACTCCAATTGAAGGCAAGAAGACAGTCTCTCCCTCCCTCTCCCTCTCTCTCCCTCTCTTTGTGTGCGCTCTCGCGCGCTTCAAAAGTGATTCTTTTTTTCCTGATCAACAGGGCATTCCAGTTAATAAGACCCATCACTTTGTAAATTCAGTCACATCATGCGGTAAAGGTTTTGAATTGACTGCAGCCCAAGAGGCAGGAAGAATGGAGAAGTTACACAATTCTCACTCTCTCCTGAACAATAAGAACGTTTCTCTGTCCATTGAGAAAAGGAAGACCTGTTCATCGCCAGCAGAAAACGAAATTGCTAAATGTTCTTCATCTGATGAATATTTGGTATTGCTTCTTCTGCAATTTGAACATTCTCAGATTTTTTTTTCTTTTCGTTTTGATTCTCCACCGTATATAAACCCCATGAAATCCATACATTAGCACATATAGGGTGTGACCGTAGAAGCACAAGTGTATGCACCCTCAACAGCATGTGGTTCAAATCTTTTCTGAGAGATTTTCAACTTTCCAAGTCCGCAGTCTTCTGTCAAGTAGCATCCTGGCCCAACTCTGCCTCAGTTCCAAGTTCAGACATGGGCCTACCGATGCTGCCACCTGATTAATCCTGATTTATGGTGCAAACTGTAGTGGATGAAATTCATGTTACAAAGCCAAACTATAGATGTATATAAATTTAGCCAAGAGTAGGTTGAAACATGGCCCCATTTGTAGGATTATACCAGGTATTGCAACATCAAGTCCAGCGGTTCTCAACCTGTGGGTCGCGACCCCTTTGGGGGTCGAACGACCCTTTCACAGGGGTCGCCTAAGCGCGTGCTAGCCTGTCATCTTGGTGACTGGCAACGCGCACGCGTGGGGAGGGGGCGGGGAGGGGGTCGTGGCATTAGGAAGGTTGAGAACCACTGATCAAGTCAAATTCTGTTGGCCGCGTTGAATGGAACATGACAGGAATTGTGATCCAAAGCATCAATGCATCTCCTTCACTGAGATGTAGAGGACTGCCAAAGTACTTCAGGGTTTGGGGCAGGCTTCTTCCCTAAGCTATATCTCGAACTCCTTAGGGTTTGGATACCTATAAAACAATATTATTAGAGTAATTTAATTGGCAATTGCCAGATTTTGGTTGGAACATTAACAAAAATAACACAAAGATCTGATTCAAAGAATGAGGCATTAAAAAAAGAGGTCAGAATGACTAAGTTTCCATCTAGCTACCGGAGCTGTAATTGAAAAAGTTTATTAGAAACCTAAGGGCAGGCAATTTTTCTGGTCAACTTGATTGATGGCTAGGACAAAGGAAACTTCTTTTGCAATCATATTCTTCATTGAGGGCCCCCAATAAAGGAGAATACTTGTAGCTCAAGGTTGAAATGAGGAGTCCTTGGTGCTCTCTGAGCTTGGTTGTTTTCTTGCAGATGTTTCATTACCCAAACTAGGTAACATCATCAGTGCGTTTTTATTCTTTATTTTCTTCATTCTCACTCCGAAAAATACGGTACTTAATTAAATAAAACATTTGTATTTAAAAAAGGAGAGGGGAAAAAATCAGCAACATATAGTAAATAAAACCAGTCCAAGATACATTGTTGCCTAAAGTAAAGGACCATACATCGCATCTTATTCTTATTATGTATAGAAATGAATTGAGTGAGTTGGCATGGGAACAATATCTCCCTTTATTAAGATACCAAGCATGGAATAAATAGACCTATTCTAATTTATCATTGTGTCAATGCTTAATGCAGATCACATTGTTCAGTTGATCTTTTGTTTTGACCAAGGAAGAGTTTCTTGGATGAGATCTCAGATCTCCCCAGCTTCATGAGTAGAGTGCAATCTGGTTAAGCTGGATTACCTCTCACCTCTATAGGGAGAGGGGACCTATTGGGATGGGACTATCTAAAAAAAAAAAAACAGGAGCAGCTGTTGATAAAGGAGAATATTTGTAGCTCAGGATTGAAATGAGGAGTCCTTGGTGCTCTCTGAGCTTGGTTGTTTTCTTGCAGATGTTTCATTACCCAAACTAGGTAACATCATCAGTGCGTTTTTATTCTTTATTTTCTTCATTCTCTCCCCCTTTTGACATTGAGGCAGTATACATGGTTTCTCAAAGTATGTCAGCTCAACTGTGGGACAATGTCATATAAACCCAGCAACTTGTCATTTTTAGACCATCAAAACATTGCAAGGACAACATGGATAGGAAGGAGAGACCTTGAAGAAAGGCAGATGATGATGATGCAGAGGAGGCTTCTTGGAGTCCCAGAGGAGCTCATGGGGCATCCATGTCCCATGAGCCTCTTTTTTGAGTCCTCCAAGCTGTTCCCAGCATTCTTGTTCTAAGGCTATGCCACTCTAGCAGCGATTTTTCTAATGGGCAAGCACCAGGGGTGGGTTCCTCCCTGTTCGTACTGGGCCGCCCGAACCGGTAGCAAGGCGCTGGTGACGTCATGATGGCGTCGTGGACCCGCCTTGGTCGGTGCCGGTCCGTGGGCGCTGCCATTTTTTCCCGTGAATTTTTGGCGGCTTTTTTACGTTTTGGGCTGTTTGTGCTCTGCTGCTGCTTTGGAAGGGCCCTCCCACCCGCCCCCGGGTTAATGCTGTCCTTTATTCTTCGCCCGAAGCACAGCTGATCAGCTCCTCAGCTGTGTTTCGGGCAGATTATAGTGACTGGGCATGCGCGGACACAGAATTGCACCGGGGGAGCGCACGCGCGCGTGTAACCCTAAGCCATGCCCACAGAGTGGTAGTGGAAATTTTCGGAACCCACCCTGTGGTGCATGGATTAGGGAACTTTATCAAAGGGAACACTGTGATTAGGAAAG
>QLTV01004024.1:507893-521904 GCA_003457575.1 Thermophis baileyi | reverse complement strand
TTGGGCTGTCTGTGCTCTGCTGCTGCTTTGGAAAGGGCCCTCCCACCCGCCCCCGGGTTAATGCTGTCCTTTATTCTTCGCCCGAAGCACAGCTGATCAGCTCCTCAGCTGTGTTTCGGGCAGATTATAGTGACTGGGCATGCGCGGACACAGAATTGCACCGGGGGAGCGCACGCGCGCGTGTAACCCTAAGCCATGCCCACAGAGTGGTAGTGGAAATTTTCGGAACCCACCCCTGGCAAGCACCCTTATTCATGGCAACCATAGCATCTGCAGAAGATTCTTAAAATGTTGCGCCCACTGGCTCAAAATGTTGAGCATCCTGGCACAGTGAATACATTGATTCCATCTCCCATGACTACCCATTATGATTTGTTCAAAATCCAAACATTGGTGTAATGTTGTGAGGGGCTTTAAACTTTCTCATTTTAATTTACACCATCCGCAAGTGTTTTTGAGCCTTCTCACTTTTTCGGGAAACCCTCTCGCACGACCAAGGCATATGTTAACAGGGAACACAATCATTTCAGTGAACCCCAGACCGTGTTAGTTTTTATCTCTCTTTCTTCCACCTCCCTCTCCCCCTCCCCACCATCCCTAGATTTAACTCACAACCTCCATATGTCTGTCTGCCACACATCGAAAAGAACGCAGCCACCGTTGGGGCAGGCCTAGCAGTGCAGCCGTCTACAAAGCTTCAACATGTTGCTAAAATGGTATCACAGCTCTGCCTTGGCTGTGAATGGAGATTAGCACCATTTGCTGAATGGGAACAGCTGTGCCTGAATTAGGAACTGCTATTCCCAGAGAGAGTGTAGCAAAACCTGGTGAAAAAGCTAAGAAGGTGAAGAGTTAGGATGCTTGGGTACCAGCCACAGCTGAGAGGGGAGAAAAAGAGGACTGAAGCACACGGCAGGGCAGGAGTAGAGAGAGGGGGGGAAACCCTTGGAGCTCATCTTAAGGAGCGAAGAGGTGGGGCAAAGACAAATAGAAGGCAGAGGTCCCAAAACATTGCCTGCTGCACTCCCACAGCTGCGTGCTTGTGAAGCCCGCGCATGTGTGTGTGTGTGTGTGCGTGCGTTTCGCGGAGGAATACATGTGAGTCATAGCTGTTTTTTGAGATGCAGTTTCTCTCTCCTCCCTCCACCAGACCAACAGCTTCTTCTTCCTGCTCTAAACCTGAGTTGCCTAACTCAAGGGAGACCGTTCTAGGCATGGAAAGATCTGCAGAGCAACCCTCTCTCAGGCTGCTAGGGAGAAGAAAACACACAAGGAAAGCTGTGAGCGTGTGCACAGGGAAACAAGCAGAGGGCCTGGTTCACACCTATCACTAAGCTAGGCTTAAGTAAGTCAGATCCCAGAGTGTACGCAAGAACTGCTCACACAACCTGCTAAGTCAGAAGTAACCCAGTCACTGAATCTGGATCAAAGCAGGACGTGTGGGTGCAACTAACAGGTAGTTTACAACAGTTCACTTAGTGACGGTTCAAAACGGCATTTTTGCAAACGGCATTGAAAAACGTGACTTAGGACCAGTGGTGAAATCCAATTTTTTTACTACCGGTTCTGTGGGCGTGGCTTGGTGGGCGTGGTGTGGCTTGGTGGCCATGGCTTGGTGGGCGTGGCAGGGGGAGGATACTGCAAAATCTTCATTCCCACCCCACTCGGGGGACAGCCAAAGGTGGTATTTGCCGGTTCTCCGAACTACTCAAAATTTCCGCTACCGGTTCTCCAGAACCTGTCAGAACCTGCTGGATTTCACCCCTGCTTAGGACCATTTTTCAGACTTACCACAGCTGCAACATCTCCTTGGTCAAGCGATCCAAATTCAGACGCTTGGCAACCGACTCAGATTTGTGACGGTCACAGCATCCTGGGATACGATCACCTTTTGCAACCTTCTGACAAGCAAAGTCACCGGAGAAGCCAAATTCACTTAACAACTGTGTTACTAACTTAATAGCTGCAGCGATTCACTTAACGACTGTGGCAAGAAAGGTCGTAAAATGGGGCAAAACTCCCTGAACAAATGTCTTGCTTAACAACAGAATTTTGGGGCTCCGTTGTGGTCATAAGTCGAGGACCAGCTGTAAAGCTTGATGACTGGCTGCAACTACTGTTCCCATAAGTAAGAGGCAAAAAGTTGGTGTTTCTTCTCCTTTCTTTTTGAAAAGCAACTGGCAGGAGGCTAGGCTTGCCAGAACCAGCTGGCGGAAGATTATCCAATATGTTTTGTTTCCCCTTATTTCCAACACTCTTTTCTGAAGCAGCCCCCAGTGTCTGAAATTGGCCTCGTCTGCATTCTAAAAAAGAGGTTTAAGCAGAATACACAAGACATTCAGGAATAGGGGGAAAAAAAGAGAAGTTGATGGAAACTTCCCTCAGCTCCAGTTAGCATGGCCAGTGGTCGGAAATGATGGGAGTTGGAGTCCTCATTATCTGATAATATATGATAACCGGCCTTCTATTATCATCCTCAGTTTTCTCCAATAGGGTGAGAGGGGAGGAATAAAAGTTATGGGCTCACCCTGCCCGTCTAAACCATTAAATAATGGTGCTCCTTTTCGACTTCAGCTACTTAGAGGTAGACTTATCATCACAATTGGGAATGGAACTTCTGTTACTGAAGTGGTCATTGAGAAGGTCGTGCCTGATTTTATAGTCTTTTGGCCATCGCTGTTAAATGAATTGCACAGTTGTTATGTGAATCTGGCTTTTCCCATTGATTCTGGTTGTCGGAAGCCAGCTGGGAAAGGTCACAAATTACATCAGGGGTGAAATCCAAAATTTTTTACTACCGATTCTGTGGGCGTGGCTTGGTGGGCGTGGCAGGGGAAGGATACTGCAAAATCCCCATTCCCACCCCACTCTGGGGCCAGCTAGAGGTGGTATTTGCTGGTTCTCTGAAATACTCAAAATTTCCGCTACCGGTTCTCCGGAGCCTGTCAGAACCTGCTGGATTTCACCCCTGAATTATATGACCCTGGGACACGCAACAGTTGTAAATACATGCTAATTACCAAGCGCCCTATAGTTGTAAGTAGAAGGATAGGTCGTAAGTCATTTTTTTCAGTGCTGTCACAATTTTGAATAATTCTAAATAAAGGGCTGTAAGTTAAGGACTACCTGTATTTCAATCCTGTGAATGATACAAAAGCCTTGCTGTTTTTTTTTTTTTTGTTTCACCTCTTCAATAAAATAAAAGATAGGGGGCGGGGGTAGGAAGTGCATAGCAAAAGGCTCTCTCTCTCTCTTCCTTTACATTAAAGCACGGGTGTCAAACTCGCCACGTCACATTGCCGTCATATGATATATCGTGACATTTTTTCCCTTCACGGAGCTGGGGTGGGCATGGCCTGTGTGTGACGCATCTGGCCCGTGGGCCACCAGTTTGACACCCTTGCATTAAAGCAGGGGTCTCCAACCTTGGCAACTTTAAGATTTGTGGACTTCAACTCCCAAATTTCCTCAGCCAGCCAATCTGGCTGAGGAATTCTGGGAGTTGAAGACCACAAGTCATAAAATTGCCAAGGTTGGAGACCCCTGCATTAAAGGAAGGCCCAGCTAGGATGACATCTCTGGCAAAAATAAATGTTTTTTATCAGGGCAACCTGATCTACCCAATTATGGGACGGAGCATACTGCTTCCACTTTTGCCTTTCAGCCCCAATCTAGGAACCTTCACAGGCAGTCGCTTTCACGACAAACGATTTTTGTGTTGAATTTATGTTTTACCGACAAAGAAATAAAGGGAGACTAGTATAGATGCTCCATCCCATAATTGGTTGCCCTGATAAAAAACATTTAATCTTTCCCCTGGTATAGCCAACAAAGTGAGGAGAGCCTGTGGCTTAGAGGTTAATACATCTACCTGATATGCAAATAGCCTGGGTTTGAAGCCCAGAAGGGTATGGCTAGCTGATGAGGGCTAAATAGCTTGAAATAGATCTATACTAGTCTTCCTTTAGTTCTTTGTTGGTAAAACATAAATTCTGGCAAAAATGATATTTTTTTCCCTACACAATCAAACACAAAGGCTGCAGTGGCAAAAAGGGCAATAGAATTGCACCTCAAAGGTGTCTTGTACGTCTGCATGTTATTTATGGGAATTATATCCTACCTTTCAGTCAGGAAATGGAGGAGGTATGTGCAACACTCTTATTCTCCCTCACAACAACAAAGGTGGGGCAGAGAGTGACTGGCCCAAACTGCCGGTGAGCTTCCATGGGTGAGGATAAACCAGAACCTGAGCATCCCCATATCGTCCATCCCTTTAGGTCCTAAATCACTCTGGCTCTCCTTTGTATTGACTGCCACAGCCCTGAAAAAATTCTGGTGTGATACAAGATCTTTCGCCTGGTTCTCAGCGCACAGAAGCTATGCACAGAACGGCCAGACTTTTTTTCAGGGTAATCCCTTGAGAAGCCTTGATTACCAGCATCCAGTATGTAGGGGCAGCAGGGAGGGGGTGTGTGTGTGTGTGTGTGTGTGTGTGTGTGTTAATGGAGTTTGCAGTTGTATTGTAAGTATCATCAGCATCAACAGCATGTCCCAAAATGGACACAGGGTTCCTTATTCAAAGTTAACCTTAAAAATAGAAGTGATGGTAGAGCAATGTAAGGTGGGAATGACAGCACCCTTGATTTTTAAAACATAAATACAACACAAACATTTTCAAGGGAAATGACTAAACAGGGCCCAGAAATCTCTTACTCTCCTGTGCCTAAAAAGGAGCTGTGCTTTTTGTTGCACCTCTCCTTCCATAACCAGGCTCTTGTGTTTCCAAAAACATGTGCAGCAGACAAAAAAAAAATCCAACAAACAACAGAATGCAAGTGATATAACAGCACGGCTGTTGGATTTCTGCTTAACATGCTCCTTAAAGGCCTAATAGCCCTGCCAGAAGGATTAATCTGATGGCAGTACCAATAACTGTGCACAATGCCTTCATCCTTGTGTGGCCAATAAGCAGTATTTATCAAATTCCAACATGATGGAAAAGGTACAATGCCAGGACCTCGGAGAACTAGATTCCAGGCTTGTTGCCAGTAATATGTTCATGCTGGATCGGCTGGCTACGAGGTAAGCACCATAGGCAGAAGGAGTGAGTTGAGCTACGGCAAAAATGGGCAGTGATATATATATCAATAGCTTTAAGGAGAAGCCTGGCAAGAATCCCTCCATTATCCCCCCTCCCCAAAGAAAATATAGCTAGAATTCTCCACTCTGGTGTTTACATCCT
Organism: Thermophis baileyi; assembly: GCA_003457575.1. Taxonomy (NCBI): domain Eukaryota; kingdom Metazoa; phylum Chordata; class Lepidosauria; order Squamata; family Dipsadidae; genus Thermophis; species Thermophis baileyi. Next base: position 516,662 of record QLTV01004024.1, on the reverse strand, counting down.
TTTTCAGGTCTGGAATCTGTTGGAAATATTCTGCACCTTCCAGCCTTATGGCTCAATTTCTTTTCTCACCCTGGAAGGCCTCATGCATGCAGTTCCTGCCCCAGCACTGCAGGTAGGATATTGATACCTAGTACTAAAAGTAGCTACACACGGGCAGAAAAAAATAACCCCCCCTCCCCAGGGAACCATGTCTGGCCTGCTCCACACAGTAAGAAGACCAAGTAGCTAAATCTCTTTCGCTCAAATCAGAGAGAGAGAGAGAGAGAGAGAGAGAGAGAGAGAGAGAGAGAAGAGAGAGCGCACGAGGGAGAGAGAGAGAGAGAGAGAGAGAGAGAGAGAGAGAGAGAGAGAGAGAGAGAGAGAGAGAGAGAAATAACAGAATGCTGGCGGCCAGGATATATATTAGAGGTTTATTCTCAACATACAAGTAAACATTAAAGTGATCATTCTTCTTCTTCAGGAGGCAGCACAATCTTGCTAGGGTCGTAGTAATAAGAGGAAAGGATGGGCAGCCCTTGTTCAGCTCGCTCCTTAACTCTTCGTTCAGCTTCCCGGCGAGCCCAATGATGCATCCTACAGGGGAAAACAGAAAGAAGTTCTGAGTGAATTATGAAGAAGTGTCATCCGGAAGCGGTTATGTAGATTATGTAGATGTTGTATTCAAGAGGGCCTTTGATCCTACTCCAGGGAAAACAGCCACAAGAACTGCTAGATATTAATCTGCCTTGGTGAGCAGAGAAACAGGATATATATTGGGTAATACACAGGGATAAGCTAGAACATTTCTAAAAAAAAAAAAAGGCATTGCATTACAGAAATGTTTCTTATTTCATACTGATGCAAATGTGCTTATTACATCATTTGCTCAAGCTGTGTGCTTTAACAGGAATCAGTGTTTTTGTTGTTATGGCTAAGACAGGGAGAAATTACAGAATTTGTGTTTCTTTGGAAGAAGGAAAAATAGAGTAGCGGAAAAGCTGCATTCGAATTTCCCAGAACGAATGGAATTGGCAAGCCACGTGAAGAAATCCATTCCTCAAAGTGAAGACCTTTCATGACTCTGAGGACTTGAAGAAATTTGATTCAACTAAAACTGCCCGGGACATAGAATTTAGCTTGACTAGACTGAAGCCAAGTGTGCTCATGTCCTCAGATCAAAAAGATATATTATAAAGACTCTTGAAAGGAACAGAAAGACCACGTAGCACTCATCCTGACCCATCCAAGTTCCACCACTTCCCAAGGACTGTTTTCTTCCATGCTCTCTCTTACGCAGCATGCTCTAGCAGTGCTTTTCAGCGGCACTCCCAGCTGTTTTGTCCGTAGCATCTTTGACATGCCATCAGGAGACGAAGTTAAGAGTATGAACCCAATCAAAGCCACAGCATTAATTACACTGTGCCGAGATGAAGCGCAAAGCTGCTTGCCTTAATTAGTGCTTCGTCAAGAAGTCATCAACCTGCTGCTTAGCTGGCGGGAATGAAGACACAATCTCCTTTTTTTTGGGGGGGGCACAGTTCTAGTCTGTTCCAGTTTGCAGGATTTGGGGAAGGGCCACCCACAGAAAGATCAAAAATCACAAGTGGAAGCGAGATCTGATGTTGGATTTTCATTAGTTCCATCTGTCCAAGCATTTTCCATTCCATATTTGGACCGTTCCAGATCACTTGATCCTCGAGTTTCCTGCTTGAACTTAATCAGGTCCAACCCAGAGAGAGCGAGTCTTGACATGAGATGCCCAAGTGGCTAATTTGAGCCACACGATTTGTATGTACAGTATATATTACATAAATCTAAAAATCTAAAGAGCCAGCCATCTGCTTCCATGAATTAGAAAGCAGTAACGGGGCCTGGCCTAGTTTACAAACGCCTGCTGCTTCCTCTTCTCTCCTTCAAATGGAAAAGCAGGAAGTTAAGCAACTCCAACAGAGAGAGAGGGAGAGAGGATGCATTACATTTTTCTGTCTTGGCTATCACACTATTCTAGTACAACAAAGCCAACTCTGAGCCAGGGTCTATCCATTTTTCTTCTCAATACCTTTCATCTCCCCAACCCCAACAATAATAGAACTCTTCTTGAACATACAAATATACAAATCCTAGACATACCGTATTTTTCGGAGTATAAGATGCACCTTTTCCCCCCCTAAAACAGGCTGAAAATTTGGGTGCGTCTTATACTCCCAATGTAGCTTCCCCCCCCCAAGCTTTTTTTTCCAGCCCTAACGAGGTGCTAACGATCCTTCCCAGCTCTTCCCAGCTTGCAAGCTTTTTTTCATTGCTACTCCCTCCGAAGAAGGTTTTTCCAGCTCTAACCAGGGGATAAAATAATGTGCTGAAGCTGACCAGACTAAGGACGCTAGCCAGATGAATACCTGGTAGGCAGATTTTTTTTCCTATTTTCCTCCCCAAAAACTAAGGTGCGTCTTATACGCCGAAAAATACGGTAATTCACAGTTAATTCAGTCTACTAAGAATTAACTGGTTTGTCCAACTGGCACATGGCTCAAAACCTTGTCATGGGAGAAGTGTCTATTTCCAGTCATTGCAGTCTCCCCCTCTTCTCAGGCAACCAGCAGATAGACAATGGGATTCATGTCATAAAGACAAAGGACCCCTACCTGCTTCCCTAACCTTTCTACCTTCTACCTTTTCCTCTAGCCCCAACTTTAGCACATCCCCTTTCTGCAGTAAAACCATATTCTGCACTAGAGCTTCATTACCCACCCAACTTTGCTAAATTGCTTTCCTCAGGGGATTCCCCAGCTCGACCTACTCTGGTTCCCCAGCAAGATGAGTGTAGATACCAAGCGGCTGGCAGAAATCTCGGCCCATGTGAAAAGAAGTTGAACTTAATTTTTAATTTTTAAGTTGCGCTTAAAAATGAAAAAGAAGTATTGGGGTGACATGATAGCACTGTTCCAATATTTGAGGGGCTGCCACTAAGAAGAGGGGGTCAACCTAATTTCCAAAGCACCAAAAGGCAAGACAAGAAACAATGGATGGAAACTAATCAAGGAGAGAAGCAACCTAGAACTAAGGAGAAAATTCCTAACAGTGAGAAAACTTAACCAGTGGAATGGCTGCCTTCAGAAGTTGTGGGTCCTTCATCATTGGAGTCTTTTAAGAAGAAACTGGACAGCTTCTCTGGAATGGTATAGGGCCGTGATGGCGAACCTATGGCACGCGTGCCAGAGGTGGCACGCAGAGCCCTCTCTGTGGGCATGCGTGCCATCGCCAGCTGCTCTTCCGGGTTCCGTCATGGGCATGTGCGCCGGCCAGCTGGTCTTTGCTTTTTCTCCCCTCCCTCTTACATTCCAGAGAGTCAGGGAGGCGACAACTGGATTCTCTTCTTAATATTCTCTCCCTTCCCAGGACTTAAGGAATGCTTCTTCATTTACATAACAAAGTATTTCACAATATTTGCTTCAAGATCATCCCCCCCCCCCCCCAAAAAAACCTCGGCTCCCTACCCCCAAAAAGGTACAGTATATTTAAAATTTTCTAGTTAACTCACAAATCACATGCTGCCAATATTGGCAGCTCTACTTTTTTCTAACCACTTTGAGCATAAAAGACATTCTGTTTAAACAAGCAGTTGGGAAGCTCAGAGACAGGAAGGTCCAAGCCCACCTCCATTGTTGCTTCTTAAGCGTGAGTGTTTAAGGGGCGCCCTGTTTGAAGCGTCTTCTGTTTTCTTGCCACTTGTGAAGAGTGTGTGTGAATTTATGCTTAAACTGTTTTTACTGTACTCTCGAATGCTACTTGTTGGTTTCTATTGATACTTTTCACCTTAAAGGGAAACCTCAGAATAGCAGGACTGAACTTCAGTTAACAATATAGATGTAAACCATGCTACTTTTATATCCTTCTGCCTGCCCTCAAAGCAATCAGGACTCTCTCCCTCCAAGGAAAGGCTAGTGCAAACCCCAGCCTGTTTTCCCCAGATGGGCTTGATTTCAACTCCCATTTTACCTTGCCCACAAAAATTAGGGAAGCTGCAGTCCAACACAGCTTGAAGGGTGCTGGGTTGAGAAAGATGGATAGACAGCCAGACATAACCCAGATCGAATGGGGGGGGGNAGGGGAGCGAGCATAAACCCTCCACTCCCAGCAGAGGGCACTGTGGGAAACATTTTGGGTATTGTAGAAGACGGATGCAAAAGAAGGGCATTATTAGAGCATCAGCATTTTGCATTGGGCTGATCAGTTGCACAATATAAATATATGTTAATATGCATCCACCACCCATGCTGCACTGCTTCTGAAGGATACGCGCTTTCTCAAGAAGAACCAGTCCGCTCTAACCACCTGAATGAGCTGGAAAGAGACGTAAGACGTTGGGGAGTCCGCTTTTCCAATGTTCTTGGAAGAACAGCAATGCCAAACCTTGGCCTACAGGCAACTTTTAATTATTATTCCTCATTCTGCAATGACAGAAGATCTGCCTCGTCAGCTCATTAAGCCAAATATTAACGGCTGGTTGCGAGCTTTCATCTAAATCCCTCTGGTAGACAAATGGGACTGAGGTAATTCCAGAGATAAAGAAGGTGCCGGACCAATGAGCAGCTGAATCAGGAACGGTGGCAGAAAGACATTTAAGTGGCAGGGAAAACACCTCCAGGGGAAGAAGGTTGTTAAGAATGAAGGAACGTAGAGAGGGGAGCATCATTCATCAGCAACAGCCTTCAAAAGGAAAGGAAAAACGGAAGCCAGCCAGGAGGAAGGTTCCAAAGGGCAGACTAAAAAGATCAGATTGCTCCCTTCTTCTCCCTTGCCAATCGGAGCAATATTTGATGCCCCTTACGGGCACTGAAATTGCATATTAAATATGTACCGAGGGCTGATGAAGCGTGCTATCTCACGCTCAGGAGACATGCAGAAAACGCGGAAGCAAAATGAGACACGGCACACGGAGCAGGGCTCCGCCACGGCCCAAGGGCTGGAGCGTTAAGACAAAGGCATGCAAGACCAGGGGCCACAGCAGCAGAATCTGATCAGACCCCGCGGCTCAGTCTGCCAGTCTGTAAAACAGAAGGGTTCCCTCCCCTCTCTCCTGAGCTGCTGTGAGGAAACGTAACTCCTCCTGCGGGCTGTGGGCTGTTCTGTGAGGAAACGTAGGCTCCTGTGATTTCAGATAATTGTATCAGAAGAGCAGAAGGCCTCTCATCCCAGCATGGGTTTGTCTGTATCTTTTCCTTCCTTGACCTACCCTCTCTAAAAGCTGGTAGCTCAGTTCCCTGTGGTCCCCCCCTCCTCTACCTCCTAAACTAGGCAGTCAGAGATGCTCGCTGCAGCAGTGGTGTTCATTACTGGCTCCCCAAGGGCCTCACTAATGAGACCCCCATCAATTAGAGATAAGTTACGTCTCACAATCAGGCGCCTGCCCAGAACGCAGAAGGGAGCCAGCTTTCCTCCTCACGGATACTCCAGACAGAGAGAGATGCCCTCCAGCCTTTTGCCAAGCTTCCTCCCATTTATGTGTTACTGGATCAGGGGACAGTTGGGGTAAAAGCCGGACTACAGGTAGTCCTCGACTTACAATGGTTCACTTAGTGACTGTTCAAAGATACAACGGCAATGAAAAAAAGTGAGTTATGACCTTTTTTTCCGCACTTATAACCGTTACAACATCCCCATGGTCGTGTGATCAAAATTCAGATCCTTGTCAACTGACTCCTATTTATGACAGTTGCAGAGTCCCGGGGTCATGTGATCACCTTTTGCGACAAGCAAAGTCAATGGGATAGCAGGATTCACTTAACCACCCGTGTGACTAATTTAAGAACTGCAGTGATTCACTCAACAACTGTGGCAAGAAAGGTCGTAAAATGGGGGCAAAATTTGCTTAACAAATGTCTCACTTAGCAACAAAAAAATTGGGCTCCATTGTGGTCGTAAGTCAAGGACCACCTGTATTGGCCCAGCATTCTTCTCATCATCTGAATCGGACACCTGCATAATTCAGAAGGTTACAGGTCAGGGAGACTGAGATCCTGAAGAAGAGATACACAGCAGCGCCGCAGAGCTGTGGTTGCCCTAAGTAGGCAAAAAAAAAGATTTCCTGCTGCCCTTTAGTGTGTTTTCACAGCAAGCAGCAGTCACAAGAAAGGATTCTTCATGCGTAAAAACAAGTGCAAGTTACTGCAGCAAATATTCTAGGCTACCTATTACATTTCCAAGCAACCCGGGCTCTAAATTGTTTCCCCATTGGGTTCCTAGCCTTTACCGTGGCAGGAAAGATAGAACAGCGTTTCGCTCAGAAGCATAAATGTGTTTGGCTCACCACCCAAACCTCCCTCTGCAAACAGTTAAACTCATTTGGGCCAGGGGACCCTCGGTCTCCTCAAAAACTCATTTGTCTTTCCTTTCGTTGCATCGTTTCACAATTAGAATACTTCGCATTCTGCACCACTGAGACTAAAATCTGATGAACTCACACGCAATTTGCTCAGCGTTACCCAGTAGCATTCATTAAAACCTATCATCTGGGCTTGGTGAATTTACTGGCTTCCTCCATCCTTATTATTGCTTTCGGAGTTCTGACTTCAAGCAGGTGAATATGACTCTTCATGGTCAGTAGTGACGGCAGAATACTGCATGATGGTTCACAGAAAAGGAGAATAAAGGCAATTCTTTTGGAACTGCCTAGCCCCTCTCTCAGCTGCTTTTTTTTTTTTTAAACCTGGTTTAAACAAGCACATCTCTTAATCCCCGGCTGGGAGAAGTTATTTGGATGGTGATGAGGAAGTACGTATGTACATATGTACGGGGTACGTATAAGACATACATTACAGGAAACAACTGGATAGGAAATAAGAGTTTGCTTCTCTTAATTATTTGCTTTAGTGATTAAAAAGGTGTACAAAGAAGGCAGGAAGTGATTTGGAACAGGAATGGCCAGGATTTAAAAAGTAACCATAAGGATAAGAGCACAGAGAGATAGATGGCAGTAGGGGGGGAAAGGGGGGGGGAAACAGGAACAGTCCAGGAAAGAACAGCAGAAGAGAAAAATGATCCTATGAAAGCAAAGCCAAAGCCGGAACAATGAAAAATGTAGAAGAAGGCACAAATATGCTTGCTGTAGAGAGGCAGCAAGAAAAGATGAAAAGGTGGGATGGGGACAATGTTGGGGGGGGGGAGAGGAAGAGAGAAAGAGTCTCCATCAATCGGAGAAGATGAAAGTCTAAGAAGAATCAACCCTGAAGTCTTGCTGCTGGCTTAATATTGTGTATCTGCAGTCAGAAAAATAGCTCAGCACAGGTCACAACCATGTGAATAAGACTGCACACCCAGTAGCGGGGTTTTTTTTTTTTTTAAAGCAAACCAAAAAGCACTTCTTTGATATACAGCATATTTAACTGGAATTTGGCATCAAGATGGCAGATAGAGCGTGTTCAGATCTACCATCTGGGATCGATTCTGCAAATTCTTCTAAGCATACCTGCTAAGGCTGGGCCAGGAGAATCACATTTGGAAGTAGTAAAGCTGTAGAAGATTGATTTGTAAAGCTGGTGTCGTGCATATGTGCCTTTTAGCTGAAGCAAAGGAATAATCAAATGCATCCTGTTATCCGATATTAAATTATGTTTTGTTTAACCAAGACTTATTACCTGCCAGAACCAATGTAACACGCCGGACCAAAACCAAGCACAACTCCGTGTTGACTTAATTAGTACCAATTCCCTCATTACAAAGGGAAGACAATTTCCCCCAAACACGGACACCTGGAAGCACCCTTGAGTATTGCCTGCAGCAGGGCAAGCTGCAACCCTGCCCCTCTGAACTCCCTGCTAATCTGCATCTCCCTTCACTCAAACCCTGAACAAGCATTGGAAGCAAAAGAGCTAAAGAAGAGAGAATTGAGTAAGTGGGCTTCGTACTGCTCCCGAAGGAACACCCACTTCGAAGATGGGAGGAACAGCCACCAGAGCTCCCGAATTCCTTTCTCAGTGCAAAAAGGTGGGAGCAAAGCTCAGGTTGTTAACAGGGTTCGTCTTCAGGCTCTATCGCATGGGAACAGGAAATGTGCAAGCTGCTTCTGATCAGAAGGTTCTGTGTGCGTCAGCAGCGGAGCCGGGCTATAGCCGGCCCCTCCCTGCCAGCCAAAAGAACACGCTTCCCAGTTCTGGGCCCTGGTCTATCTATATCCCATAGGCTATATATACATGCGCACACCTAGCACCAGCTGGTGCACCCCCCCCCAAAATAACTCCTCTGAGCGCCAGTGAATTTCCACAACGCCCCTTCTAAATAGGTTATCTTGCCTGAAAACAGATTCTTTCATCCAGCTAGGCAGGACACAAGACTGGAAAAGACACTGAAAAGATTCCGGTGTGGGGAGGAAGATGGGAAGAAGAATTGACATAATGCTTGGGAGGGATGCTTTCGCACAGAGCACCATGATGGCTTTCAGAGACTGAAGGGGCAAGGCTTGGTCATTGATGCTGAACCCCAAGGCTATGCTCTAAGCCGAAGTCCATCTTCTAGTTTATTTATTTATTTATTTTATAAAATTTATATGCCGCCCAACTCCCGAAGGACTCTGGGCGGCTTACATCATAAAAAATAAAACATATAAAAACAATTTAAAAAAGAAAGGGGAAAAAAAACAAAACCCCAACTATATTTAAAATAAAACATTCACACAACCATGCATGGGCCAATCAGAACAACTATTGGCCCCAGGCCTGCCGGAAAAGCCAGGTCTTAAGGGCTTTACGGAAGGCCAGTAAGGTGGGGGTAGTACGGATCTCGGGGGGAAGTTGG
>QLTV01004024.1:474611-500758 GCA_003457575.1 Thermophis baileyi | reverse complement strand
AGGAGCGGAAAGAGGGAGGGAAGGAAGAAAGGGAAGGAGGGAGGGAAGGAGGAAGGAGGGAAGGAAGGAATATAGGTAGGTGGGAGGGAGAGTGGGAGGGTGGGAGGAAGATAGGTAGGTAGGAGGGAGGAAAGGAAGGAAGGAAGGAAGGAAGGAAGGAAGGAAGGAAGGAAGGAAGGAAGGAAGGAAGGAAGGAAGGAAGGAAGGAAGGAAGGAAGGAAGGAAGGATCCCAGTTCTTGCAATCATGTATTCGTGTATTTCAAAAAAGTAAAAACTAAAAGGCCTGCCACGCCCCTGAACCGGTTCTTTCGGCGGTGCCATAGGCAGCGCCATCTTGTTTTTTGCTTCTGTGCATGCAACACTGAGCGAATCGGCAGCGAAGAAAACCAGAACCCACCCCGGGAGGGAGGGAGGGAGGGAGGGAGGGAGGGAGGAAAGGAAGGAAGGAAGGAAGGAAGGAAGGAAGGAAGGAAGGAAGGAAGGATCCCAGTTCTTGCAATCATGTATTCGTGTATTTCAAAAAAGTAAAAACTAAAAAAGTACCGTATTTTTCGGACTATAAGACGCACCAGTGTATAAGACGCACCAACATTTTGAAGAGGTAAGTAAGAAAAAAAAAGTTTTTGCTCTCCCCCAGCCTCCAGGAGCACTTTGCAGACCTCCCAAACCCTCTGCCCACCCCGTTTTTGTGAAAAACGGGCCCTTTTTCGGCCATTTTTCACAAAAACGGGGCCGTTCTTGCCCTCCCCCAGTCCCCAGGAGCACTTTGCAGACCTCCCAAACCCTCTGCCCACCCCGTTTTTGTGAAAAACGGGCCATTTTTCGGCCATTTTTCGCAAAAACGGGGCCGTTCTTGCCCTCCCCCAGTCCCCAGGAGCACTCTGCAGACCTTCCAAACCCTCTGCCCACCCCGTTTTTGTGAAAATGGGCCATTTTTTGCACATTTTTTGCAAAAATGGGGGCATTTTTGCTCTCCCCCAGCTCCCAGGAGTACTTTGCAGACCTCTCAAACCCTCTGCGCACCCGTTTTTGCGTGGGGCGGGGCTTTGGGAAGCAAAAAATGGCTGTAGTCAGTGTATAAGACNTTCAATGTTAAAAGCACAGCCAAATTTTCCCCCTCTTTGGGGGGGGGGGGAAGTGCATCTTATACTCTGAAAAATACGGTAATATAAACGGTCTCATTTTATTTCTGGTTGATCCAAACTATATCGCTCATTCCATATCCTCTTATAATATTGTTGTTAACAGACATTCTTGTTTGTTTTTAGTACATTCCATCTGCCAAGACACATTCTTCCTTTTTTTCTTCGGCTCAAGGTCTCTGGAGAAAAGAAAGGAATGCCTCCAAATGGGATTTTCCAAATTCTGCTCAAAATGTAGCTTTCCATGGTTCCAAAATTTTGCCGTCCCCAAACCAAAACTAATAAGGAAAGTATCCCAATTCCTAATGGGCGGTTTATTTTTGTTTCAGTCATCTTTGTGTGGCATAGAACAGGAAATTGAAATAAAAAGTTCCCTGTTTTCATTCTGCTCAGGATAGAAATAGAAACTGTACTGGGGAAGTTTGTGCTGAGATATTGATTGAATCTCGATTGGTTAAACCAAGGTGGGGCAACTTTCAAAGTATTTTGGGAGGGCAGGATGGCAGTGGGTGAGGCAATGATAGTGCCTGCCAAATCAACACAATGAGAAACAATCTCATCCATTTTAGGCAACTGTAAAAGGAGGGGGGGGGGTTATAGGAACGGCCTAGAAGGATTTTGAAGGCCACATAAAGCTCTGTGGTCTCATGTTGCTAACGCCTTGATTAAGCCTTTGCAAATGTACAAGGTACAGATGCCCTCCAAGCTTATAGTAGCCACTGTCTTCTTCAGTACCTGTGAAAACTGGCACCGAACCGAGGCCCTGTCTGTGAAAGATACAATTTCATGCCACAATATTTCATAGGGATGGGATCACCTGGAGCCATGTCAGGGGTGGGAACAACAGCAAAGTTATAGGCAGAGTGCCAAACACAGAATACTCTTTTGGCATCAGATGCATGTATCGAATGCAGCAGGCTTAGTTTCAAATCAAAGCATGATGTCTGCTTCTTGCTGAATGGGAGGGAATCCGCTTTGATAGCTTCCTGTCCATCAAATCCACTGATATCCCTAAAGAGACTTAGACCTACCACAAGCTGCAGATTCAAGGCCTTTGATTCCCCCCCCCCCCGTAATAACCTCCATCTCTGCTAAATCTTTCTCTCTGATCTCCTCCACACAAGTTCCCTTTCTAGCCAAAAAAGGACACAAAAGGTAGTGAAAGCTCCCAAACATGATGCAAATCAATCTCTCTCTCTCTTTCCCCCCCTCTCTCTTTCTCTGCATGTATCTATATGTGTATGTCTGTATATGTGTGTTTGTGAGGTGGGAGAAAGAAATTTCTCACAGTTCCTATGTACCCAGAAGGTATCAGGTTGGGTTAGGGTTAGGCTGCTAGAGTCGGTGACTATTCTTATATTATACAACCTTCCCCACATTCAAACTCACGCAAATGTTGCTTTGGAAAAAATAGTTATTAAAAAAAGCAGGTAACAAACTTTGTACAGTATAGATACCCATACCCATACCCTTATCTATGCAGCATTTCTGATAAAGAGCTAGAAAACCCCTAACACAGAGGGACATACGGTAATATTTTCTGGATCATGGAGTGTACCTTTGAATGCTGTGCTGGAACACATTCAAGAATTAATGGAAGGGTCCAGGCAAAAGGTAAACATGATTTCAATTCATTTATGAGTACACTGAGACACGCATGTACCTAAAATATAACTCATATTATTCCTCTAGGTAATAATTTTCTACTTTTTTCATATTGGAAATTAGGACTAGAATTAGTGTGTGTTACCAACTCTTGAAAGATTCTGGGGGCCACATACAACTCTGAGGGCCACAAACTGTGCACTTCTCCACTAACCTACTGAAATTGTACATTTGTGTGCATGTTTAACATTTTGCTGGTGTGCCAAACTTATGAAAAAAGAATCTACCCTATCAAGCTAGAATGGTAGAGTACTCCTGTATTCATTAGTTAATACACCTCTCAGACTACTGAGCCTACACTTATAAGATCAGCATTTATACTTTAGCTCACTAGTGCAGCTAAAATGTACACTGGGAAATTGTAACATAAGTTTAAAAGCATCTAAGATGACCCTTTCCTTTCATACAGGTGACATAAGATAAAATAGAACTATTTCCTAGTCCCTGGAATGCTGGTACCCTGTCATCTCATGTTTTAGGACATCTTTAGGTGATCCTTAAAGAGGATTCTCACAAGGTTATTTTTATCCCATTCCTCTTTGTAATGGCCCTGCTCTTTTTAAGGTAGTGTGGTACTAAGGAAAGGAAATATCGGGCAAATACGAGACTTAAAAAAAAATATATCTAGTGAACTTTGCCAGCATGGAGGCAGGGATGCATCACTTAATAGGGAAGCCAGAAGGAGCAAGAAATAAATGGAATTATGGAAAACTTGGAAGTGAAGACCCACTGGCCTCGGGGTTTGAAAACATCAAGACAAAATACCCCAAAGGCAATGCACAAAGGAAAATGAAATTTAGCTTCTGAATCTTACTTGTAGTCAGGCAGATAATACAGGAAGGCAGTGCCCAGTACGAGACAAATAGATATTCCAAAGAAGAAGGCAGCGCGCATATTCTGCACATCAACAACAGGATCTTCACTGAAGCCATGAAAGTCTGGATTCTGAAATGTAAAAACATAAAATGGAGTTAGATTATAGCTGCCCAAAGTGTATTCAACATAACCCCTTTGATATTTTCCCTTAAAGTTCACCTTCATAGATACCCTCATTCTAAACCTCGGCATCAGAAGAAAAATAGCACGGCTAATCCAACTCTAATAATGAAAATGGCATCTTGTTTTATTTTAGGGCAAAATAAAACAACCATTCTAATGCCAAAGCCACGGAGGTTTCATCCTTAAGTAAGGTTCTGTCTGCATTTGTCCATCCAACCTACTATGCTCCTGGAGCATAGTAACAGAAGTTGAGGGCCATTTTCTCCCATTTATAAAGATACAGTAGGAATTTCAAAAAGTCTTAAAAATTTGAAATACACATGAGGGCAAGATATGAAGGAATGGGAGACACAGAAATTAATTTTGTCAAGTTATCACCTGTCTTCAAAATCTTCCTCTAACCAGCTTATTTCACCAAAGATTCAACTAAGGAGGTATGTGCGTGATGTTTGTGTGCTACTTCACACCAATAACTCTGCAAACTGATTCCATTAAACGTTTGCTAAGGAACAAAAACGAAATGTTTTGGGGGAAAAAACAGTTCTAAACTAGAAGGGCATAGATCTGACCTCTGGGCTCAGCAGAGACCACGCATCACTTTTTCACACATAGTGTTCGACAAACCTGAAGCCACTTTGGTAAGACTAGGGAAAAAGGGGAACAAAATGAATGCTGCCAAAAATCTTGCCTCAGCTGTGCAAAAAGGAAAAGGTGAAAATGACTAGAATACACTAGTGGAGACCAACTCTAAGCAGGGAAGGGGAGTAAAGGTATGAACTTCAAGCATTTTCTGGACTGGACAGGTGCGTTCATGTGCGCCTATGATAGATTCTCTTATATAAAAATGTCCCAGAAAAAGGTTATCAGTGCACATGATGTTTATGATACAATTGCTTCCAAACTTCTTGTCCTCCTCATCTTCCTAGAATTGTGCACAGCCATTCTAAGTCTCAGGCTCTGTTGGTGTCCAACCTGCCCTTCTCGCTACAAAAGAACCTGCTCTGCCTTGCCATGGTGAACTTGAACAGAAGCACAGAGGATGCTTTTGGAGCTGTGTATGCCGTCCCCCCCCCCCCAGCTGTTGCTTTGGCAGCAAAAGAAGAAGAGCTTATATCTTTGCCCAGAGGCAGGCTGGTCACTAAAGAAACACACATACACATACTGAATGAAGCAACACAATGCCCTATTCAAAAAGGTGAGGATAGCCAAGGATGCTAGCTACCACGGCTTGTCAACTGTGGAAATCAGCAGCCACTTCTGGGGTTTCATTTAAAAAAAAAAAAAGGCAGATGCAAAAGCTCAAAGAAACACACCTACAGAGCAACCACAGGTATAAGGAAGCCAACTGCAGGGACACTGTGGAAACAAATGCTCAGAGAAACTCTTTTCCCTTCGAATTGCAGGTGCTAAGCAAAACAGGTCCAGCAGAGACTAGGTAGGCAATAACAATAATATTGTTGGGGGGGAAGGGGAAGGGAAGCATACTCAAATCCTTGGAAGTCTATGGTGCTGACACAAAAGGCTATAGTTTGAAAAACAGTAAAAGACTCTAGCATGCAGCCTAGAATATTAAAACGTAAGCAAGATTTCAGAGCCAAAGCAATGTTATTAGTATTTCAAATTTGCTTTACTCATCCAAATACCCTTTCCCAGTGCAGTGCTGTAACATGAGGCAATAAATAAAATATATGCGTTCATTTATAGAATATCTCACATATATTATTTGGGTGAATGTAGCACAATAATATAATCTACTCACTGCAAGAACAAATGGGCTAGTCAGAGCTACATGACCGAGAGGAGATTTAAAGCGAGGAAGCATGAGACGAGGGCTTTGAACTAGAAGCAGCCTATTTCTCTGATGGTAAATCGAAAGACGGTATGCCTCCTAGTATTCAACCTTGCAGAAACCAGGACACCTTTAAGGTGGGAAGTCCACTCATTTCTCAAATGCAGGAGCAGGAACCTCTACCTCTAGATTATCACTGCCTGTTTACTGCCCACTGTCTATTTATGCATCGACATTTGGGTTTCTATTTTCTCTTCTTGCCATCACACGCACCAAAAGGGGAAATAAAAGGAATTTCAGAAGGCTAATAAAAAAAACTGTAGAGCTGCAATCTCATTCAGCTGTTGCTTGGATACCCCTTTTGCCCAGTTCTAGGCGCCAGGGTTGTGAAGGACAAATCTAAGAGTTTGGGTGCTGGGAGGGGCAGAACAGCAGCCTTCAAATGAATAAAATTCTCTTGCAGCAGCCCTGACTGCCTTCACTTGGACGCATTCTTGTTTTCCCTGCTTCCTTGGAACCACAGGGAAGCCAATGGGTAGGCACAGAAGCCAAGGTTCACGGGCATGCTGAACTAACTACCTCAGGAATTCTGTCCATGCATGGTGAGGGTGAGATGACTAGCTGGTTAGAGAGCCATTCTGGACTATGGAGTTAGGCTGTACCACCACCCATTCTCTCCACCCCCATCCCTATGCCACACACACACACACAGCAGGGGTTCCTTATTCCTTCGCCTACTTAACTGGCTGCGGCTGAGTCACACAGTCAAGCCTCCAAGTAGAGTCCTCCCTTTGAATCCACGGAACTATATCTGCAGTAGATTTCCCCCCTCCTTCCTTTTGGTAGCTGAGCTGGGACAATTCAATTTGGGGAGGGGAAGGGAGAGAAACCTGACATGGCAGTTTTATAAAAACTGCTTAGAACTGCTTGTTCCTGATCACTTAGTCAAAGTGCAGTCCCTAACCCTGAAACCTCTGCCCAATCCCAATTTTCATTTCAATAAACTGAAGGAAGGGCACTATAATCTTACGATACAAAAGTGCTTAAGATTGCTTTCTGCTCATTATGCCCCACATCCAACATAATACAAAGTTCTGTAATTTTTTTAAAGTTTTCTTTTTTCTGATATGCCCCTAATGCTTTGCATCAAAATGTGTTACCACCCTATCAGAAAGAAACATTGCAAAGACTATGTTTTGTTTTGGGAAGACACAATTACTAAAGTTTTCCCCCCAAATGCTTCACATATACGTATATTTTTAGCTGAACCATAAACCTTACTGTTTTCTTCTGGGGATAAAAAGGTTATTTCAATGAGATCCTCCCGACCTTGACCCAATGCTTTTCCCCCCCCCCCTTTCTTATTTATCCCAACCTCATACATGCTGCTTTGGAGCATTCCCTCAGGCAAGGCAGCAATTTTAGGTCCTAATGGTTTATTTAAAAAAGCATGGGCAGCTTTACCATCTCTTAAATAATAATAAAGAGATTTTCCAAAGAGGAGGGGCAATTGCATGAATGTGTATGCGCACATGCATGCAGGCACACAACACACATAAAATTAGCAGGTGCTTTGCATGCCCCCAAGACTAGGGTAAGTAAGAGGATGGCAGAAGGAGGGATCTACAAACTTTTTTTTTTTTCCTCCTGGCAGTGGCTTCTGCCATTTGCTCATTTCAGGCTCCCAAGACAGGCTTCAACAACTCTGGTCTTTAAAGATCAGAGCCCTTCTTGCTCAATTACATAGAGCTTTCGGCCATGAGAGACAAAATTCCATCTGGATAGTGCTATTGAAAATGGTACGGAGAAATGGTACATTTACTTCCAAATCCCCCATCATCTCTTAAGCCAGACCCCCCACAGCGATGTGCTGAGCTAGGCAGAAGTCAGTTCATCAAGTATATAAGGAAGACAAGGATTTATTAAATTGCTACAACTGCTTTTCAATTGTTAGAAGAAAAATCAGGTCCGGTTCCAATCCGGGAGAAAGATGCTGGAAATAAAATGGAGGAAAGAAGATCTCTGTTTATTTAGATGCCAGAAACTTCACTGACAGCAGATGTTTCTGGGGCGGCTGACAAAATGGGGTTGGATAGGTGGGTTTTTATACATTCTTTGGGGTTTGTGATTGAGATGCCTGTTCCTGTGTAAGAATGTGTCCTTTAATATTTTAATAGCTGTTGCCAGATTCCTATGGGGTCATGTAGGGGTCATGGCTGGCTCTACAGGAAAAAGAGGAAATGCAAATCCTAGGTGTTTGTCAGAGCTAATCTTGTCAGCTCTGATTTGCCTAATTGTGTTCCTTATTTGGAGTCTCTTTGCTTATGAATAGATTTCTGAATGGATACAACATCTCCATTCCAAAAAACCAGCCTCTTCAAGCTTCTGTTTGAGGCTGTTTTCCTATGGCAGGAAAACTGGGGCTGCTTTCTGCCTTTGTTAAGATTTTTTCTCCTCTTTTCCTTTAGGGGAAATATTCTATTCGGTCTCTTTTTAATATTAAGAATAAAGAATATTTTAATCTGGGAGGGGGGCCTTCCTACACTAGGCTTGCAAAGAAGGACAGGACAGGCTTGGCATGCTGTTTTTGACATGGTAAAGCTGAAACTCTGTAGACCTGGCACAGACTACCTGAGAATGCACAAACAATTAATTATTCTAGGGGAAATAATTCTCACAACTTAACTTTTCATACATGGTTGCTACAAGCAATCAGCAAAATAATAGACACGTTTGCCATAACTTTTGTGGGAAGAGCAAAATACAAACCCAAGAACTAAAACAAAGCCCTAAATTATGATTTGACTAGGCTTCAGCTTTTAATAGGTGCATGTTTGTTTGTTTTTTAAAAATAGATGGATAAAAGTTGGTTCAATATTCATTTTCTAAAACTGTAAACAGTCAATAACTGTCTTAATTCCATAATGATGACATAGCAACATTCTTTTATGCCTCTCTGCCCCCTCCAATCGTGAATAATAAAGAGTTAGCTTTACACCTCCCCCTGGCAACAGCTTGAGCCTTCTTTAAAGGAAATCAACATTACATATTTGTTAGGACACCCACATTCAGACATTAACTTGTGTTTGTGTGGAAAAAGTAGCTAAATTTTAAAAGACTCCTTGGTATCACCAGGCTTCCAATGCTCTTTAATACCATCCTTATCCTGGGATGCCACCTCCAGAGACATAAGCATCATCTATCTGAAATCATTAGGGTTTCTTCTGCATCAAGTCTGGTGTCACAGAAATTGAGATTTTTTTGGGGGGGTGGGAAGTGGGTAAAATTACAGAATTTTGCTCCCCTCCTCGCAAGCCCAGCTTTGTGTCATGCATCAACTTGGCAGATTCATAAGTGGAGGTGTCTGCCATGACAAGCTGTCAGTAAAATCTTATTATTTCTTTATTGGCAAGTCTGCTGTGATACCTGACCTTCCCACCTATCATCCTGCTCGGAGCAAGCATGTTCCTCCACCCAACACAAAACACCACGTTTGGTGCTTGAAGTCCAAGCAGGGCCAGCAGCTCAATGCTTCCGCTGAGATGTTTTCAAAGATACGTTGTTCTTGGAACCAATCCTCCAGGAAGAAATCTCTACAGTACTGTAGTAGAAAGAAAAGTGATGCAGCTTTCTTACAAAGCGGTAACAAGCCCCAGCCTTAGAACTGTCTCAAACAGGTTTTACTCAAATCCTATTCATTCCTTTTTGTGCGAATAAGACTCTCACTTTTTCTGGAGGTTGACTGTTACTGTGGAGATATTCAAAGGCTGAAGCTGTCCAATATTCACAACTTCCTTTTATAAATAACATGCCCTTCAGCTCTACAAATTCAGGCTCCAGTTGTTTTAATAAAGAAACAGCATGGTGCTAAACTCATGGCTGCAAGGGAATGCTGGGAAATATACAGTGGTATTTTAGAGTATAACAAGGCTTCTAATGAGTAGTCAGCATGACTTTACAACAGTGCCTGGTCAGGTATGTCCCCCCCCCCCCGGCTACTATTCAGCTCCTAATAGCTGTCTCACATCCTCTGACTGCATCTCTCCTCGTCTGGCCATATTGCAAGTCTTTTTAGATAGGATAAGGCAGATGGGCGAGATTAACAGACATAGCCAACAGCCTTGTGAATGATTCTTAATGCAGCTTTGGCAGTCTTTGAAAGATAGTTTTAATCATATTAAAAATGGAGAAAATCAGGCACTGTATAAGAAAATAGAAAAACCCAAGTGATTATTCACTGCATTTAATACAAAGTAATTACTCTGCCAAATGAATCCCAACTGCATTGTTCAATAATGCTGGAGATTTCTTCCAATTCATACTCATTTTTTGTTGGCCCTTCTCCAAGGAATAGCTGCCAGTAGACTAAGCTCCCAGTGTGTAACAAACTTCAATCTAAGGTTCAGAGCAAAAGACAGAGCAAAACCTACCTCTCCATCCATCTACATAATACAGTATTGCATTTGTGCATATTATTAGGGTTATTTGACTATAGCTTATTACACAAACCAGTTTCCTACATCGTGCTATGCCAAAAAACCAAATCACATTATGGCTTAGTGATATGTATCTATCGGACCCAAAGAAAGAGAAAATATTCACCATACTCATCTACTCTACATACTGTCCATCCTGGAATAATTCAGTGGAATTTTTGGTCTTAGTGTAACAGTTGAAGCCCCCACCCCGGATTTTTTTTGAAATTATTTTGATTTGAGATGTGTTAATATGAAATGAAAAAGAAAATCCCCCCAAAAGACATATTGCCTACAGTAAAATATGTTTAGTATATTTTAAATTCTCACATATCTCAGAAAAGTATTGACGTTTCAATAATACAAAAATCTTTAATACAATTGAAACTATTGTATTGAAGCAGCTGCTTTACTAAACATCTTGGAGTAGACAATCCTAATTCCTCCTACATTCCTCTTCCTCTTAATTCCTGGGACATCACATGTAATTCTTCCTTTTTTTCAGGCAATCTCTTCTGATACCAGACATCAGAAGAGGTTTATTTATTTATGGGGTGGGAGAGAGGTAATTTGGAGTGACAAGTCAGAGTTGCCATGTTGATACAGACTGAGCAGTGACCTCTTGCACTTCATGTCTGTTTCCCTTCCATTAACATTTCTGGTTGCCAGACCTAATCATGTATTGTGGTTGTTGTCAAATACTCTGTTGGAAACGACACAATACTTTTACATGGGCCTCTGTGAAGCAGACAGACATCTCTTGTATACTTCCATGACCTTCACCTCTTCAGGCAATCTTTGCATAGCAATTATTCAGTCAGTCTATCTTGGAAATGGATGCATTTTGCGACATCAGTGGTCAAATTTTAAAACCGCCATACCTCATATTTTTAGTTAGAGCGTAACAGTCAATAGAGAGAGGAGGACGAGGGTATCTCAAGTATAAAGCTGTCTATCATCGGCAAATATTTCCACAATAGGAAAAACTCAAATTATGCAAACAGACTTGCAACGAAACGCCATATAAAAGCATCGTGCATATTTAGCGCTATGAACAGATATGGGTGGAGCAGTGTAACAGAATCAAAAGATGTGAAAAACAGGCAAGGCATAGAAGAATATGGCTGAGGAGTGGATCTCAAGGGAGAAAGCAGTTGTCATTCCTGATCACTCCCTAAACACTCAAAGTGCCAGAAGAGGCTTCCTAGAACTCAAAAGTGGCACGCAAAATTGCACATACCTCACTGCTCATTCGCACGCCTGTCTACAAATCATCATGTTCCTGGACAATAATTGCACTTGCATGCAGCAACAGTCAAGTTAGTGATGCTTCTGTGGGCTCAATCAATGTTTCCCACTGTGGCCCCGCAAAGCCAGGCTATTATTAAATTTGCAAAGTAAGCGTGAGCCCCTTTTACAGTGCCTTCTGCAGACAGAAGTTTGAATGGGAGGAGCGGTTTCCATTTAGCCCTTTCTTGTGACATACGTTATTCTCAAGAAGGTTAAAACACCTAGCAATAGCATCCTGCTGTAACCTGAATCAACCAAACCTGGTGTATCCTGACTCCTTTGGTTCTCCTATTCAGAATTTAAATATGTAGTTTCAATTTTCTCAGAGTAGAATCAGACCATTCTTTCTTTTTTCCCTTTGGTAACAAAGGGCAGATAACCTTGCTCTCTTTTCCTGCTCATGAAATATGCCTTAATTTAAAAAGTACAAATATACCTATTTGTACTTTTAAACCTGTACTTCCCTAGAGCTCCCTTTCTTTATTCACCAATTAATTTATTTAATGGAGATGGAAGAGTCTCCTGGGACTGGTTTTCCTCTCTCCGAAAAGCAATCTGAAGTATGACGCTACCAAAATAGGGAAGAGGAAGGTGGAAGCAAGCATGCCCTTTTCTTTAAAGAAGAAAGCCAATTCCAGTCATTGGAGAAGGCAGGAGGAAGAGACGGCCTAGAATTTGGCTTCCTGCAGCAGGACAAGACTATGATCTGTTCTTTCATAGGCAATCAGTCCGGCATTCCAAGCTAGGAAGTCAATAGATTTCTTCTAGGAGACCTCAAAGCCGTTGTACCCATGCTGCAGCACCATAAAGGGTACTATCCTATTCTCCCCATTCTTCACATTCTCAGGCGTAATTGTATTTTTATGAATGCTCAAACTTAAGACAATCTTGCAGTGATTCACCAAAACAACAAGTGGCACAGTAAAGTCATAAAAATTCCTTCTTTCATATATCACCAGCAAAAGCTGAATTAGTATTCATCAACTAGTGAAAAGCAAAAGCTGCAAGTTTATACCTATATTAACAACCCACTCTTGTTAAGTGAAATGGGGCAATTTAATACTAAGATTGAGAATTGTGAAAAATGTTGAGCTGGATGGTTTTGTTCTTCAGGACGCCATGTGTTTTTCTCCTTTGCTTTATGTTTTTTATATTATTTTATATTATTTTTTTATAAGCTATCTAGTATTGTCATGTTCAGCCTTATCACTCTCTCTCTCTCTCTCTCTCTCTCTCCCTCCCCCCCCCCCCCGCACGCATGTGTGTTTCTCCAATTGTCTCACACAACTATTAGACTTTAAGGGAAGGGGCGTTGGTCTTACCTGATATGCTCCTTCTCGTTATCGTGGAGACAGCATCCAGGAATGGGTTAACTCTGTCTGTAATCTGATATGACTGAGTCTGCAGTTTAAAAGGCACACCTCCTCTGGCTATTTCCCCAGCTTTCGAAGGAGTTGATGCAGACTGACGTGTTTCGGTGTCTTGAAGTCGTGTTTCGGTGTCTTGAAGTAGAATCTTCGCATGGACCCAGGGCCGGATGAAAATCCGGGTGGGACTGGATGCTGTCTCCATGATAATGAGAAGGAGCGTATCAGGTAAGACCAACACCCCTTCTCCATTTAGGTGGAGACAGCATCCAGGAATGGGATGTACCAAAGCTGGAAGTTCTATTGGGAGGGCGCCGTCCGGTCCGGAGTCCCCTGTTCCCTATGGACCCTTTGAAGAACCCGCCTGCTGAACGCCGCCTCCGCTGATGTGTAGGTGTCCAATTTATAATGGCGGATAAAGGGAGATGGAGAGGACCAGGTAGCCGCATGACAGACCTCCTCAATGGAGGCTTGTGTAGCCCAGACAGCGGTGGTGGCTGCGCTCCTGGTGGAGTGGGCGGTGACTTGTCTAGGTACAGGTACCCTGTTTCCCCCAAAATAAGACATCCCCTGATAATAAGCCCAATCGGGCTTTTGAGTGTATGGCAATAAGGCCAAGGGCTTATTTCAGGGTTCAAAAAAATATAAGACAGGGTCTTATTTTCGGGGAAACATGGTAATGTCGGAGCTTCGTAAGCTTTAGCTATACACGCCCTAATCCACTGGCCCAATGTGGAAGGTATGACTTTGTTCCCTAAGGTGGCCGGCTGAAAAGATACAAATAGAGATTCCGTCCTCCACAAGGAGGAAGTCCGTCTGATATAGATGCGTAGAGCCCTGCGGACATCTAATGTATGCCACCTATGTTCCAAACTATGGACCGGGTTAGGACAGAAGTTCGGTAGAACCAGTTCCTGCGCCCTATGGAACCATGTGTTTACTTTGGGAATAAAAGTAGGTTCCAGTCTCAAGACCACTCTGTCTGAATGGAACACACAAAGGTCGGACCTAATGGACAGAGCCGCCAGCTCTGAGATTCATCTGGCCGATGTGATGGCCACTAGAAATGTCATTTTATAAGTAAGGTAACGCAGGCTGGTTTCCCTCAAGGGCTTGAAAGGCCCCCGAGTAAGAGCGTTCAAAACCTTGGTTAGATCCCATGTAGGAAACCGATGGACAACCGGGGGTTGGAGGTTGGTTGCCCCTTTTAGAAATTGTTGAACGACGGGGTGTTGAGAGAGGGATTCCAATGTCCCGCATGTCAAGATGGAAGATAAGGCAGCTACCTGTCGTCTGATCGTGTTTGGGGAGAGACCATTATCCAGGCCTTCCTGGAGGAATTCCAGGAGCTGGGCTATG
The DNA here is from genome assembly GCA_003457575.1 of Thermophis baileyi. Lineage (NCBI taxonomy): Eukaryota > Metazoa > Chordata > Lepidosauria > Squamata > Dipsadidae > Thermophis > Thermophis baileyi. The sequence goes on along the minus strand of QLTV01004024.1, from coordinate 486,671 downwards.
GAAATGTCCATGGGGTTGAGATCCCCTTTCTTGCACCACTCACAAAAAAAACCTCCATGTGGAGTTGTAAATCCAATTGGTCGAAGCTCTGCGCGAGGCCTGAATTGTCCTGAGGACCCTGGTAGAAAAATTGTCCCCGCTCAGGAGGCTCCGCTCAAGCGCCAGGCGGTCAGTTGGAACCACTGTGGATCTGGGTGGACCAACGCTCCCTGGGTGAGGGATACCTTGCTCTGAGGGATTCTCCAGGGCCGCGCCACGGATAGGTTCACCAGGTCTGCGAACCAAGGCCTCCTGGGCCAATGGGGGGCCAGCAGCAGAAGTTCCGCCTCCTCTTCCAGCATCTTCCTGATGACCTTCGGAATAAGTGGCAGAGGAGGAAAGGCGTACAGAAGACCTGGAGGCCACGGGATGCGCAGTGCATCTATTGCCTCTGCCCCTGGTGTCGCGAATCTGGCAAAGAACCGAGGGAGTTGACAGTTGTCCTGAGTGGCGAATAGGTCTACTGTCGGGAGGCCAAAGTGATCCGTCATCTCCTGGAACAGAGACGGGTGAGGTGCCATTCCGCATGGTCTACAGATGTTCGGCTGACCCAGTCCGCTTGCACATTGGCTACTCCCGATATGTGTGCTGCCCGAATGGACTGCAGATGAGACTCCGCCCAGAGGCCCAGTTGTTCGGCCTCTTGCATGAGAGGCCTGGAGTGGGTCCCTCCCAGGCGGTTTATGTGGGCCTTGGCAGCCACATTGTCTGTCAAGACTAAAATGTCCTGGCCCGAGACTACGTTCACGTTCTGAGGGCCAGATGGATCGCCCGGAGCTCTAACCAATTGATGTTGTGGCTCAGATCCTCCTGAGTCCACTGTCCCTGAGCCATGTGAGACTGGATGTGAGCTCCCCAGCCGAACAGACTGGCGTCAGTTGTAAGAGTCAGGCGGTGAGGTTCCCTGAAGTGGCAACCCCTGGCAATCGCCTCTGATGTCCACCATTTGAGAGACCTGATCACCTCTGGCGGAACCCGGACCTTGGTCAGAGAGTTGCTTCTGCCGGCCTTCTGATACGGAAGGAGGAATCACTGCAGCTTCCTGCTGTGGAGACGAGCCCATGGTGTGATAGAGATGCATGATATCATCTTTCCCAGGAGCTGGGAAAGAAGGAGCAGCGAAACGTTGCGTTCTCTCCTGATGTGGCTTGCCAGATCCCGCAGGCTGGATTGGCGTTCCTGGGACAAATACACCTTGGACTCCACCGTATCTATGACTGCTCCCAGATGAAGCAGTCAAGTCGATAGCACCAGATGGCTTTTGGCCATGTTGATGGAGAACCCATGTGCCTGTAGGACCTGCATCGTGAGGGCCAGGTCCCTCTCCGCCTGTTGTGCTGAACTGGACTGGATAAGTATGTCGTCCAGATAAAACTGGATTCTTATGGGAATGGCCCGGAGATAACCTGCCAGGGCCGCCATCAGTTTGGTGAACACCCTTGGGGCAGAGGACAGGCCGAACGGGAGTGCTCGATACTGATAATGATTCTCCGCATAGTGGAAGCGGAGGAACTGTCTGTGGGCGGGGAGGATGGGAACGTGGAGGTATGCCTTCGTAAGATCCACTGAGGTGAGGAAATCGCTCCTTCTGACGCTCTCTAATATGGTCTGTAATGACTGCATTTTGAACCGCCGATAAATGATGCGACAATTTAGGGTCTTGAGGCCTAGAATTGCCCTCCATCCCCCCGAGGCCTTTTGGATTACGAACAACCGGGAGTAGAACCCTTGTCCTCTCTGCTCCTCTGGAACTGGTAGGATGGCCCGAATCTCCAAAAGGTGTTTTATAGCCGATTCCATGAGGAGTTGTTTTGACTGGTCTCGTGATACCGGGCAACGGATGAAAAACCTCGGGGGAGTGGAGAGAAACTCCAGGGAGAGACCCAACCTTACAGTCTCCCTGACCCAGGCGTCCATGGTGGAGTCCTCCCATTGGTTGGCAAAGAACGCCAGGTGACCCCTGATGGGAGGATTGGACGAGCAGTCACCGAGAGCGACAAAAGGAGCGACCCTTGCCACCCTGAAAGGACCATTTGGGAGGGTACCTTTACCCTTGCCTGCCCTGTCTGTCCTGTTGCCCTTGTCTAGAAGGGAAGGGTCTCTGAGATCATTGCATTCCCATCCCGCTGTCTGGCCCCCAAAATGTTGGGGGCAAAAATAAGGGGACATACGGAAGTCGGTAGGTGGAGACAGCATCCAGGAATGGGTTAACTCAGTCTGTAATCCGATATGACTGAGTCTGCAGTTTAAATGGCACGCCTCCTCCGGCTACTTCCCCAGCTTTAGACTCAGTCGTAGTCTGGACAGGACATGTTTCTAGTTATCCCATTCCTGGATAAATTTATTTCCTAGCTCTAAAGGGTTTTTAAGATTTTTCCATCGTTTTTTTCCATCTCTGCAGCATCTGGAGAACTTCAGGCTTACATGAGATGTTCAAAAAGGAAAACAAGTAAGAGAAGAATTAGTACAAAGTGTAAAGTGTAAGGAAGATTACTTTGAAGGAGATATTCAGGAACAATTGGCAAAATGTATTTTTAAAGAATGAAATAACATCTGGAAATGGCTCAGGTAGATGCCTCTCTAATTCACTGGAATATAAGAAGGGGGGAGGAAGTACAACACAATCGGACTTGCAAGATTCTGATATTATAGCTAAAATGTAGTTTTAGCCTTTCAGAGGATTTTCTGCTCCAGTCTGCCTAATGGAGCTGACAAAGGACTTCACTTGATAATGTATACCAACTGACCATAAACTTTCACTTAGATTCTGATATAGCAATTCAGAAAATAACCTGATGTGCCTCTGACTTATTCAGAAGCTGCCCAATTCAACTTGAGGTCTGAATCCAAAGTTTAGACAAAACCTTCATGCCACAGATTATAATCATTCAGATCATAACTAAGAAACAAATATAATTTCAGTTTTTCTATTTGTAATCAATGTCTAAGCACCCAATACTACCATCCTACTGAATCCAAAAAAACTAGTAACATTACTATACATGACAGAGAACTAACAAAGAATACTGAATATTGGAAGTACAATAAATTATTTTACTTCCACAGAACACTGCACATGGGAAGACCTGGTAAAACAATAGATTGTAATTAATACTTTATTTATTTTATTTATTATATTTTTACGCTGCCCATCTCCCCTACAAGGTGAGTCTGGGCGGGCTTACAAGTTATAAAATAAGCAAAAAATAATTAAAATATTAAAACATTAGAAATATACAGATTAAAATATTATTAAAAACTGTACTAAAACCGAAATTAAGAGAGCTAAGAGACAGACGGGGTAGGGATGAGGTCTTCTTACCCCGTCAGCCATCTTCAGTGGTGAGCTTGGGGCTCCAGGCCAGCTAGCAAAGCCACGTTTTGATACCTTTCAGGAAGGCCAAAAGGGAGGGGGCAGTCCTCACCTCCAGTGGTATAGTGTTCCACAGGGATGGAGCCACAGCAGAAAAGGCTCTTCTCCTTGACCCCACCTGCTTCAATTCCTTAGCAGATGGGATCCGTAGCAGGCTTCTTCTGCGGGCATGAGTGGGGCAGATTTGTCTCATTGGGGAAAGATGGCTCCTCAGATAGAGTGATCACTTTAAAAACTCTATCCCTGTCTCCATTCCCACAGTGGGCTTTTCCTCATATTTCTTTTCCTTGGGGAGAAATATATCCATTTTCAAAGTCACCCTGACCTGCTTCACACATTGCCTTAAAGCTATGATGTTTAATTAATTAGTTGAATAATCCACAATAGGCTGAGATCTTGCATCGTGCTAAGCTACCTGCTACAATTTACAAGGCACCGCTGCAGGATTTATATAACAGGGTAAATTAAACCAAGCTATGTTGTGGTTGTGTGAAACCAGTGACCGCATGCCTATATGTCCTTTGAGTTACTCATACATTATCAGAAGACTATAATTCAAAGAAGCAAACCCTTTGTTTAATTGAAACACCTTTTGAATCGTTCTAAATTAGACTGATTCAGTACTGGTTTTGGACAAATCTGAAACAGATCATATAATTAACAATGAAGAGCAGATTCTAAATTTATGCTTTACGCAATGCAATGAAATCACTACAGGGTCCAATTAAGGCCTAACACCCTAATCTATCTTTGAGAGAGATGAGTGGCACTAAGGCTATCCTTTGCTTTGGCCAGGACAGCCTGCCATTTACTCCTCCACTCTCCAAACCTTCCTCAACTATCATTCCAAGAATAATGAGATAATAACTTGTCATAATTTTAAAAACTACTACCTGAACTTGCCAGTTTTCCTCCTTGCTCTTCCCCCCCCTTTTTTTGGCATGAGGATAGGGGCTCTGCTATGTTTCACTTTTTGTTGAGTGTCTAGAACAGTTTGGCTGCCTCTATAAATATCCATAATTATACGTTCACAGCTACCAGTCTAAAAAATTCCCAGTCAATCCATTATTTCTATTTTAAATTGATTGAAAGCCTTACTAATGTGGCATACTTTTGATTTATTTTAGTTCCTTGATGGCCTGTTTTGTATTTTGACTGTAACATGAAAAATTTCCAGGTTATTGAAATGAACACCGCAGTGGCTATTTAGTTGCAAAGTTTATATCTGCTTCTTTAGCTGAACTCAGGGTGGATATGTAAAAGGCTTATAAAGTAAAGACACAGATTAAAAAAAGTTACCCTTACAACGGCTTAATCAGCAGATTTACTCATTGTCATACATGTTAGTCACATACTTGTATCAATATATTTTATAGCAATAGCAATAGCATTTGGACTTACTGTATATACCGCTTCACAGTGCTTTTTACAGACCTCTCTAAGCGGTTTACAAAGTCAGCATATTGCCCCCAACAATCTGGGCCCTCATTTTACCCACCTCGGGAGGATGGAAGGCTGAGTCAACCTTGAGCCTGGTGGGATTTGAACTGCCAAATTGCAGGCAGCTGGCAGTCAGCAGAAGTAGCCTGCAGTACTGCACTCTAACCACTGCGCCACCACGGCTCTTTATAACTAGGTGCTGCAGAATAAATAATCTTGTTTTCCAATCTGTTTAAAAATTACAGTTTGTAAATATACAAACTTGTATGCTTTCCACTTCTCACAACACACTAAGGAAACCCAAATTTTTGCATGGTAATAGCCCTACCTTTATGGGACTTGACTTTGTAAAGTGTTTAGAAACTGTACCTCATGGAGAATGTCTCATTCAAAGTGTTACTGGTGCACACAATTTGTCCATGCATATAAACACATAGATACAATATTACTAATATCAAGCAATTTAAAAACTTTTTTTGGGGTGTCTTTGAGTCAGTGTTGACTCCCGGCAACCTACCTGGACTAATCCCTACAGATTTTTTTGCAAGATTTGGGGGGGGGGGAAGTGTCCAGCCCAAGGTCCCCCAGCTGGCTTTGTGTTTAAGATGGGACTAGAACTCATAGTCTCTTATCCTAAAGGTGCTTTTTCAAGAGGCAACTGGACTTTCTGGTTTTTCTTTTGAAGACGTTTCGCTTCTCATCCAAGAAGATGAGAAGCGAAACGTCTTCAAAAGAAAAACCAGAAAGTCCAGTTGCCTCTTGAAAAAGCACCTTTGGGACAACCATGACCTGGATGACTGAGAACCTCCATAGTCATAGTTTCTATTTTGATGTCCTTACCACTAAGACCAAATGACTGGCTCAATGGTACTTAAAGCATGGCCTTCTTCAGTGTGATTTTTCTTTCTTGCTTAAGTCTTTTAGGGAAAAACCCTATTATAGCACCTTTGGCAGTACAACTACTACATGTACAGTACAGTGCATCTGCAATGATAACTTACTGGGAAATTCCCTTTCCCAATAAGCTTACTTATCCTCCCATTGGCGTTTTATTACCTGGTTGAAAAATATTCTGCTTTATCTTACTTTGGGTCCTCCTCTATACAATCTCAAGTTATATTGCTTGTAATTTAAGTCCTTCTTGATTTATTTTATTAATTTTATTGTTGCTCTTGTACTATTAGTTTATGTTCTGCTGTTTAATCATACCGTTCTGGTTTTGTTATCTTTTGCTTAAGCTTCTTACCATTGGTGGAGAGAGAAAAAAAACTTACGCAGAAATTTAACCTTCCTGGAAAATATCTCATGCTCAAGCGGGAAGAAGTGAGTCCCCTGGTTTCAAGGAAGCAATCAAGAGTACTTTCCCTACAGAAATGCAGCGCTAACCTTTTTAATTTGAAGGAGGTTACTGGGCCAGAGGAGAAGTGGAAGAGTTTGACAGCAGCCACCCAACTCTGACAGAAAACTGGCTGTCATCTTCTGAACTTTAGTCTTTCCTACCCCCGTTTGCCCTCCCTTCAATCAGACCTATCCTCCTCCGCATCCCTCTCAAAGAGGTGTTACACAACCATTTTCAGGTCATAGACTCTGAATGGGAAGCAGGAGGCTGCATTCAAAAAAAAAAAAAATTGGTGGGGCCAAGACAACCACATTTGGATTCAATTTACATTGAATTAACATTTAAAAATATTTATAGAAAGTGTATAGGTTACCTTGCAATATCAACTCTGCCGTCTTTCAGTTGGATACCATGATTGGTTATGAGGTGATAGGAGGTTGGATTCAAGTGATAATAGCAATAGAAATAGCACTTAGACTTATATACCGCTTCATAATGCCTTACAGCCCTCTCTAAGCTGTTTACAGAGTCAGCATATTGCCCCCAACAATCTGGGTCCTCATTTTACCAACCTTGGAAAGATGGAAGGATGAGTCAACCTTGAGCCAGGTGAGATTCGAACTGCCAAATTGCTGGCAGCCGGCAGTCCGCAAAAGTAGCCTGCAGTACTGCACTCTAACTATTTCTTTGAGTGAAGAATTGCTCCCGTGACCTCTTTAGGGCAGGGGTGGGTTCCAACTTACCTCGCTGCCGGTTTGCTCTCTCCTGTGCCACGTGGGCGCGCCTCATGGGCACGCACGCACTTTGCGCGCATGCGCATGCGCAGTAACAAAAAATCCCCCCCCAAAAAACAAAGCTGAAAAAAAGATGGCGACCGCATGCGCAGTGCCAGAAATCGGCTTCTGTGCATGCTCAGAAGGGGGAAAAAAATTCAAATAAATAAATAAATAAATAAAATTAAATAAAATTAAAAAAAATTAAAAAAAAAGATGGCAGTGCCCACGGACTGGCACTGACCGATCCGGTTTGGTGACATCATCGTGACATCACCAGCGGGTCGCTACCGGTTCGGGCAAACCGGTTCGAACCGGGAGGAACCCACCCTTGCTTTAGGGGGTTGTAGTCCCCCACTGAAGAAGCCTTTGTTTGACACAACTATTTATTTGTTTGTTTGATTGATTGGTTTCTATTGCCGCCCATCTCTGGACTTGTCTCCAACCTTGCCTTTACAGGGAACATTGTAGAGAAAATGATGGCCCTACAATTCCAGAGCAAAGTGGATTATTCGGACCTTGGGCAGTCAAATTTCAGGTCTCTTGGTCTTTCTTGATGTCTCAGTGGCTTTCCATTCCATTGACCACAGTATCCTTTCGGGCTACCTAAATAGATTGGAGTGGAGACATTATTTTGTCGTGGTTCTCCTATCTAAAGGGATGGCTTCAATCAGTGATAGGAGGGTAGGAGAGATCTGATTATGGATGACTACTCTGTGGAATGCCTCAGACCTTTCTGTTCTCTCCACATCGCTTTAATATTTGTGTAAAACTGCTGGGGGAAGTCATATATTGTAAAATAGCCTGATAGCAATAGATGTTGATTATACTGTCAGCCTTTCTAAGCAGATTAGATTAGGAAACCAAAGTAATATAGCCAATACTGTTTTCACTGTAAAGCTTTAATAGCAGAATCTTGCAAGTCTAAATGCAGCTTCCCCTCCCTCTCTATCATCATGCAAAGTAGGAAGAGGCTTGGCTGAGGTGTTTGTGTACATTACTGTTCTGTCCTGGACTGTGCCTTTTTTTTTTTTAATGTGACCACTGTTTGGGCAGCAGTTCTTCCTCCAGTTCCTCAAGGTCATTCCCTCTGCCTTCTACAAGTATCTAGTTGGGCCTGAGTCAAACAGGTAATACAACAGAAATGCTAATCTTGCACCTAGAAGCTCTTGGGGTTGGATGGGGAGAAACAGACTCAGAACGTATCTCTCCAAGACAGAATGGCTTTGGGTCAGTGGTTATTGAACCAAACAGAATTACTAAATATTAACCGAGTTGTGTTCCTCCAATCAGAGATGGCCCACAGTTTGGAGGTCCTCCTGCCTCATAGCTTCTGCTTAATCAGAAGGTGGCAACTGTGCTCAGAAGGACTTCTGTACAGTATTATGCGCCAATTGTGGCCTTTCCTAGATCAGGAGGCCATGCTCATAGTCACTCATGCCTTAGTCACCTCCTGCTTGGATGATTGTAATCCATATTACATGGTGTTGCCCTTGGAAAGCATTCAGAAACTGCATCTGGTACAAAACATGGCAGCCTGGACAGGACGAATCCACTGTTTTGGGAGCTGCGTGGTGTCAGTTGCTTCTGGGTGACAAAGTACTGGTTGTCTCTTTTAAAGCTCTTCCTGGTTGTAGGACTGGGCTACAACTGAGGACCATTATTTATTTCGCTTGGTGATATTTGTGAGCTGCTCAGAGTTAAATGGCAGCACTTAATATAACATAACATATAGGGATCACTCTTGCAGAATATGGTTTGGTAGTTTATAGTTCTTCACCATAAAGCCCAACTCACCGATTGAAGGGGAGGCGACATTTTAGTATTTCATGAGCCACATTCTCCTTGGTGGAAAATTTCTCAGGCAGAAATTTATTCTCTCCTTTCTCTCCTGAGCCTTCAGAAATACAGCAGGCATTACAATTAATTTCCCCTGGGCCTAATAAATGCCTACCCCCAGGGCTCCACAGTTGCTGCCTTTTCCTTGCAGCATCAGTACTGACATACATGGAACCTGTATAAAACATTGCCTAAAGCTACAAAACCAACTCCTTACTAAAGGTATGGCAGTCGATGTATCATGCATTGACTCTGGCAGCCCCCCCCCTCCCCATCTTCTTCTTCCAGCACACCCAGTACTGAGGGCTAATTATGGAGCCAGGTTCAAAATTGCTCCCAAGATGCTTAGATGTTTCCTTACATTTCCATCCAGCATGAAAGGTATAAGTCTGTTCTGGCTTCTGGGTAATGTCAATTTTGAGATTTGCAGAGAGAACGGCTGCTAAAATGAACCTGGCAGGAGATTTATGACAACGGTATTGCCAGTCTGGAAAAATCTAATTTCTCTACAGCAGGGGCTTCTTACCTATTCACTTATTGTGAACTGAAGTGGATTGCGATTCTAATATTCCTGATACAGTCTGCTGCTGTCCTAGGAAAAAGTAGACATTATGCTACTTAGAAAAAATTAGCCATCACAACCCTCTTCAGGGCAGACATCAGTTGCCTAGTACTGAACCATAATTGTAAGAACAGAAATACATCTCCAAGGCCAGACTTAATGCCAAGCTGGGAAGTACAATTAGAAGTGAGTTTGCAGATTGTGCAAGCTAATTCCCAATGTCACTAAAGAATGTTTCAATTCCATAAAGATACGAGATACTACACAGCATCTCACTACCATCACCTTCGATTAATAATTTCGCTGAACAGATACATGTCACAAAACAGAGCTTAAGCGATCAGCTATGGCCTAACAATTGGGAAGGAAGCAATGATTCAGTTTTAATAAGATTTGCCTAACTTTTCTTGCCATTTAGTGACATTAATATCTAACCTGTATTTAAATCCCTTAAGGCAGGACATATAATGCTTATAACTGTGTGAGGTTCCATGAAGTGCAGTGTGAAAGGCTGAAGTTCAGTTGCATGGCTGATGCGTTGCAAGTGTAAAATCTTAAGATTCAAATCCTGGGAACTCCTGCTCTGGTTTTAAGAAAACCACTGACTAAAATCCCGGCAAGCTACTACCAGTCAGTGTAGACAAGATTGAGTTAGATGGATCAATACCTTCTCACACCAGCTCTTTTCCACAACCTGGGAGAATGTTAAGAAAGCGCTAGCTAAAGCGGCGCAAACCTATAAGAAACAAGCAGACAAACACCGAGCTCCGCAACGGCCATTCCAGTTGGGGGAGAAGGTCTACCTCTCCACAAAATATTTGAGGTTAAAACTCCCTAGCAAGAAACTGGTGCCAAAGTTCATGGGACAATTCCCCATAGTAAAGATAATCAACCCAGTCATGGTGCAATTGAAGCAGCCCCGACTGCTAGGGAAGATACACCCGGTATTCCATAGTAGCCTCTTAAAACCCGTGGTCGGATCGACCCTAGGGCCACTACCCCGTGAGCCCCCAGACCCCGTGGTCATAGGGGGCCAAACCCATTATGAGGTGCAGCGAATCCTGGATTCGAGGTGGCACAGGAGACAACTCCAATATTTAATCAAGTGGAAGGGTTTCCCCTTATCAGAGGCCTCTTGGGTAAAGAGTAGAAACATCCAGGCTGATTGCCTTATAGCAAAATTCCACGCAGAAAATCCAAACAAGCCTGGGGGGGGGGGCGCATCCCTAAATCCTTATCTGTACTCAAATTGTTTTGTTTTGCACAGGTCGCCTTCAGGAAGTGAGGGGAGCCGAATGTCAACTCGCAAAGCATTTCTAGTCTGCTCTTGAGTTGTCATGGGCAGAAAGAGGGGAGATCTTTCGGAGAAGTTTAGCAGCCATGTTTACAAGCACATTCCACGCATACCTTCCTCCAAGGTCGGATCTTCTTTTCTTTAGACTAGCCAAATCCAAATCCTACAGCCGTTCTTCATATGTTTTAGTCTCCAGGCCTTTGATCATTTTAGTTGCTCTTCTCTGAACTTTTTCCAAAGTCTCAACAATTTATATAGAGTGGGGGGAAAAACAACAGAAAGATTTAGAATTTTGCAAGATTAAAAAGAAAGAGGTGGTCTTGCATTTCCTAATCTTAAATTATATTATGATGGTAGCTGTCTAACATGGATAACCAAATGGATAATAGCAGAACATTTACCGGTATTATGAAAGCAGCTAGTTTAGGCATATTCATAGATACTTATTGTATCAGGAAATGAAAGAAGAAAATAATTTGAAAGGACACATTATAAGCCAAAGTCTGATAAAAATGTGGCATTGAAAAAAAGAGGATAAGTCCATTTACTTCCCCATCAAATGCCTTTTACTTTATAATATGGTAAACAAATTTGGGAATGCTCTGCCATTGGATGCTGGTAGGTGAGAAGGCTGTGTAAGGGTTCAGGGGAGGGCTCAAGGGGAGGGAGCTGGACTTTACCACCACTGCAGCACATCCCGGGAGTCTCATCCTGCCACTTCAGGGCACGGCATGAGGCACAGGGTAACCGAGGTCCGAGATCAACAACCTTTTCCCTGGAGTAATCAATCTGAGGTTCATATTTAAAACCAGACAAATACTTATTAGTCCAAGGCATTGATCTAATTTGTGATATCTTTTTATTATATTTAGCTGTAGCTGCCTGATTAACGTAGGGGTTATTAGATGCATATTTTTTTACAGCCTCTCTATTGACTTGGGGATGAGTTTGACGATACTTTTTTGAAGCTGCCCTTAGATGTGTTTTCCTAATCGCATCTGTAAATCTTTTCCTGCGTTTTCCCCCTCTTTTCCCTTTAACTGGTGTTACAGTAGAAGGAACAGATTTGTCTGAACTAAGGAGGTCAGTGTAAGAAGTGATTTGGGGCTGGGACACTCTGCAAGATAAATTCGGTTCACAATCCGTTGGCTCAGTGGTGGGCGGTGATTGAAACTCATAAGGGAATATCTCTCCCGCCGCCTTGAGTTCGGAAGCAGTTCCATAGGTGGAAGGCGTAGACATTTTTGTGAGGTAGCAATATTTAGTACTGTAAGGAGCCCCAGACCGCTCCTGAGTGAAGGAGTGGAACGTCTGCCAGTTTGAACTGAGGTAATGGAATGTGAGGCAACTGGCAGTTGGGACTTTTCAGGTGGGGAGGGGGAGGAGAACGTCTAACTCCGT
>QLTV01004024.1:409621-474411 GCA_003457575.1 Thermophis baileyi | reverse complement strand
CAGGTTTTGTGAATGCGTAGCATCAGAGCGTGTTAATATAAGGCAACTGGCAGTTTGAACAGAGTTCTTTTCAGGTGGGGAGGGGGAGTAGAACGTCTAACTCCTTAGCATCAGTATATATTCTTATATACTGTATGTAAGAAATACTAATGATCTGATGGTCATTTCAAAAAATCCTTTCTTAGCGAGCACCTAGAAGCCAAGAGGAACATACGTGCCAAATTTCAAGTTTGTAGGCGTTATAGTTCTGGAGATTTTGTGATGAGTGAGTGGTATTTGGCTTTTATATGTATAGACTAGTAGCTGGATACCCGTGCTTTGCTACGAAACTGAACTCCTTAGCATGGAGTAGAATGTCTAAACTCCCAGCCCGCAGGCCGGATGAGTCACGCGCTGGCCACTCCCACTGGCAGTTGGAACAGAGTTCTTTTCAGGTGGGGAGGGGGAGTAGAACATCTAACTCCTTAGCATCAGAGCGTGTTAATAATAATATAAGAAATAACTAATGATCTGATGGTCATTTCAAAAAATCCTTTCTTAGCGAGCACCTAGAAGCCAAGAGGAACATATGTGCCAAGTTTCAAGTTTGTAGGCTTTACGGTTCTGGAGATTTCGTGATGATGCGTGAGTGGCATTTGGCTTTTATATATATAGATTAGTTTTGCCATTGATGCTTATCCCCCAAATTTTAAATTTCAAATCAGACATTGTTGGAATTGTATCTTTTTTCCATGTTGAGCAAAATTTATTCTTGCTGCTATAAACATGTATCTCATTAAATTATGATGTTGATTTTCTGTGAGTATACCTAGTAAGAAAAGTTGTAGTTTCATTTCAAATTTAAATTCCAACAAGATATGTTTTTCATGTAGCAAAAGCTTCCTTCAGTTTCATGACATTTTCAACTGTATAATTAGTGTACCCATTGTGCCCATAGCTAGACTGGGAAAACAATTACTGATGCTTTATTCATCTTATATTTGGACTGTTGCAATGTGATCTATATGAGCCTGTCCATGAAGGCCACTCAGTAGCTGCAACTAATCCAGAACACAGTGGCATAGGCAGTTAGGAACAGCATACCCATGTAAGAGCATTGTTTCGTGAGCTTCCTTGCTTACCAGTAAGTTTTCAGGAACAATTTAAGGTAAGATGCTACCATAGTTATCATGTATAAAACCCTTCAGGGCATAAAGTCTAGTGGTTTATGGGACCAGCTATATTCCATAGCTTCCATACATCCTATATAATCAACGTGTTTTGGCTCTCCTTGATTAGACAGTGTAACTTGATGGAATCCAGGTAAGGTGCCTTGTCTGTCACAGCACCTCCCCTCTGGAATGATCTCCCCCCAGAGCTTGTATAGCTCTTACCCTAACCCAATTTAAAGAAACCCTTAAAACCTGGGTTTTTTTCCCCAGGCCTCGAGTTAGCGGTTGGTGGATGTATTGATGATATTTGTTTTGTTAGTGTTGGTGTGCTTTTTCCAGGTGTTTGTTTTGTAGAATATTTGTATTATTATGTTGGTCTTATCTTTTATGCTACTTTAGAGTTGGAGACCCTATACATTGAAGAAATAAATACATTTAATAAATAAGCAGTTATGTGATATGTTGAAGAAAGGGTAAATGCACTGTTGATTTGTACCAAGAAAAGTATACATTCCAAATCATGGAAAGGATTGTAATGGTTCAACTTTATTCTGCTTTGGTCACACCCAGTGATGGGATTCAAATTTTTTTACTACTGGTTCTGTGGGCATGGCTTGGTGGGCATGGCAGGGGAAGGATACTGCAAAATCTCCATTCCCTCCCCACTCCAGGGGAAGGATACTGTAAAATCTCCATTCCTTCCCCACTCCAGGAGAAGGATACTGCAAAATCTCCATTCCTTCCCCACTCCAGGGGAAGGATACTGCAAAATCTCCATTCCTTCCCCACTCCAGGGGAAGGTTACTGCAAAATCCCCATTTCCTCCCGATCAGCTGGGACTTGGGAGGCAGAGAATAGATGCGGGCGGGGCCAGTCAGAGGTGGTATTTACCGGTTCTCCGAACTACTCAAAATTTCCGCTACCGGTTCTCCAGAACTGGTCAGAACCTGCTGAATCCCACCTCTGGTCACACCCCACTTTGTCCTGTTTTGGGTATCACGCTGTAAGATGGATTCAGATTCAGCGAATGGCAGTGACAATGATCAGGGCATTAGATATTCATCCATATGAAAAGAGACTGAAGGAGCTGACTATATTTAGCCTGGAGAAAAGATGACTGGATGGGGATAGGATACTGTTCTCGAAATATTTGAAAGGATATCACACAGAAGAAAGTAAAACATGTTCCCTCGTATTTCGGAGTGCCAGACACGCAAGAATGGATTTAAGTTTTTGAAAGGATATATTTTTCATATTTGTTAGAAGAGGTATCCACAGGCTATGGTTAAAAAAAAAAAGTTAAGGTGGTAGCCACAAGGGTCTGATTGAAGCTCTATCTGTTTTTTATTGGATCATGCATACAATGCACATAAAAAAACATTTTGATTGCTCTATTACAGCCACCATGGTGCCTTTTTTTTTTTTTTTTACCGTACTCTGTGAAAACCTCTGAGCATTAGGGGGGGAAAACACCTTGTAACAGTAAATGCAGTTTAGCACTACAACTAATTATTAAGAGAGGTGCAGATTTCATCCTCATTCGGTGTACTCAAAATCTAGATTGTTCTTTGCCTGAAATTATTTATTTTGTCATATTTAAGAACCGCCCATCTCCCTCATACAGGGAATCTGAGCAGTGTATGATAAAATATTAAAAGCATGAAGAAACAATATATAAAATTAAAAAGAAGCAAGAAATGTTAAGAATCACTTAAAAGGCAGGGGAGAAGGCTTTCAGGGCACCAACCAATCCCATGACCTCATGTTCATTCATCTGCTTTAAAAATGCTTTAATTTGGATTCCTGCACTGAGCGGATGATTAGGCTTGATCATACAGTATGGCCATTCCAACCCTGTGTTTTTGATTGTACAATGGAAGGTGCCCATGCAATTAAAACTCTGTCAGGTTTGGCACTTAAAATTTATCAATTGAGAGGGATTCTGTCTGATCTAGATTGGTAGCCGCAATCAAGGAAATGTAATTTGTATTTTCCCTGAATCCATACATTCCATTGTAATATGAATTGAGACAAGGTCGTTAATGCAACCTTGGAAATACAATTTTGTCACTAGTATCTTTCAATAGCATAGAGGCCATTCATAGTTTAATGTTTGCTTTATGTACACTTATAAAAGAAATAGCAAGCAGTATGCAGTTTAGGTAGTGGTGAAAGGAAAGAGACTGTAGAATGCCTATAATCTGATCCGGTTGGATCATTAGTGCTGTTAACAGCATTTCCTGGGTTGCTTCCTTCCACATGTATTGGACTGCGGTTTCATCAGTTCTCAATCAATGACCATGGCCAGAGAAGATTATGAGGTGCATAATCCGTGTCATTAGGAAGATAGCAAGTTGGAGAAGCCTGAATTAGAGGATAGAGAGCTAAAGTTATTAAGTACATTATTTGCTACCAAACAAGATAGTTCGGCATCTTCTATTTTGTCAATTGTATGCAATGTGTTCAAAGACCACATGTGTTCAATTAAACTATGGTACATTAAACTACGGTCTGTTAAATGAGTCATAACTCACTACAATCATTTCCTTATGTGAGCTAAAATCAAAGTAAGCACCTTAAGGTTATTATTTTGTGAACAATTATTGTATTGTGAACTCAGCCATTGTCTTGTAGGCTGCATACACTTCTCAGTGTTTCATTGCTATTGCTGGCACTCATCTCAAGTGACAGTGAATGTTAATAAGTTACTTTTCAATGTCACCTCGTTCGTTATAGGAAACAATACATGGGTTAGACAGCTTCTGTTTCAATGTTTTATTTGACCTCTCAAATTTTCCTTAGTGTTGAGTGTTTCCTCTTTGATGATTGGGAAAACATTGCTCTTTATTTGCATTTTAGAGCATGTATGAATGCACACTTATATGTCAATAAAGTTAGCAATATTTATAATAATGAAAAATGGAAGTATTCACTAAATAGATAGATAAGGTAGAAAGATAAATAAAGAACCATATAGAGGAATTGAGGTTTCAAAAACCACTGACTAGAAAGGCTAGTCTAAACATATTGGCAATATACCCATCTTTTCTTTCTGCTGCCCGGAAGTACAACGGATGCTTTCAAATGACGTCTTTTGGAGCCAGAGAGGTGAAGGAGGGACATTTTATGCCAACATTCAAAGTGCAGAGGCAGGTCTACCACAGGATAGGGAGTATCATGGCGGGGCCTCAGCAGCAGCCTTCATTTCTCCAGATATACTTTGTTGGTGACGATGACAATGAGAGGGACATCCGTTGTGGAATCTACCAGGGTGTTAATCCAGAACTGGTTAGCCAACTGCAGAAGTTGCTGTGTGAACACAACAAGTATATTCTGGAACTTAAGGCTGCTGTTGATTCTTTTCCTAAGGGCCACAAGGACTTCCAAGTGGTGATTAACGCCAATAGGAAGCCTTCTGGAGAGCACCGAGGTCATTTCAATTCCCCCACGACTACAGAAGTGGCTGTTCTCATTGTCGTCCAGGATTTTGAGAAGAGAGATATCGTTCTCCACTGCAGAGACAACAGGTTGTTACGAATCAGTGAGACGCACCGTGCCTATGACGCTCTCCAGTACCCTCTGATGTTCTGCCGTGGAGAAGATGGCTATTACATCAATATACCTCAGTGCGACGCAAAGACCAAGGGTCCTCTCAAGAAGACCGTGTCTGCTGCTGACTTTTACAGCTACAGGATAATGGAGTGTGATGGCAAAGAATGCTACCTACTGCTATTCCGCAACCTTCTGAATCAATTTCTGGTTGATATGTATGTGAAAATTGAGAGTGAAAGACTCAATTGGATCCGTAACAACCAAAAAAAAGCTGAGAAGTGAGGAGTATGTGCACCTGAAAGACGCCATGACAAGAACTGACAGGCAGTTATCACAGCTTGGCAAGATGGTTGTGTGCCCGATCACATAGTTTCGTAGTGAAGCATGGGTATCCTGCTAGTAGTATATATACTGTATACACAATAGAAGTGTATATTTAATTTAAGCCAAAAATTAAGCCAAATGTCATACATTCAAGACATTACACAGCAGGGCAAAATATAATATAGCTTCTAATGGGGTCTAAATGCCTACAAATATTGCAAATTAGCAGAACTATAAAAAGGAGGAAATCAGAAGTCGTTTTTGTTCTTTATTTTCTTTTTTCTTCACTCACTCACTCACTCACTCACTCACTCACTCCTTCACATAACCAATTAACACACACACACACACACACCAAGTAACAAACAATTGAGACTATTTCTTTATTTAACACATTTATATAGCTATGCAATTCATATATGACGACTCTGGATGACTGACAACAATATTTAATATTTAGTTTAGTAGTATTAATATTTAATATTAAGTAATTTAAGATTAAAATCTTTATCATATAACAAATACTTCTGATGTGAGTCACAGCAGTTCTTTTTTCAGTATAATATTCAATTTTGAATGAAAAAGCCAAATTATTTTATGTTTGGGAGGTTGATATCTGAAATTGTGGGTGATATGTAGAATACTTTTTGCTTTTCCCTATTTTCAGTACTCTATGCTATAAGTTATAATAATGGCACGTCAATAATCTTTAATTATATAAACATCACTGGACTGAAATAATGCAATATATCGAGATTTATAACAACACAGTAAACAGGAAAAAAAAATTAGACAAATTTGGTCAATGGCCTTCCTAGCCACAGCGATCACCTGAAGCAGGAGCTATGACTCCAAGAAGATCCCCAGTTGCTCATTAGCCTAAGGCAGAAGTATAACCCCATTCATTTTTCAGTGCTAGAAGTGCGGGGCATTGCTCTCTGTTTATATACAGCAGTTTGCCCTGACAGTGTTGATGGGGTTGTTTTCTCCTTGGTAGTTCCTTGATTAGGCTGTTGTTTACTACTTGAGCTGGTAGTTCCTTGATTAGGGTATTATTTACTGCTGGATTGCTCTCCTGGTGTTCACCCTGATGATCTGGGTGTTGATTGCTCGTGAAGAGGTGTTCTGTTTTTGTTTCCCTTTTAGCATTTTTCTTACTGGTTTTTTTTTTGTTTTTTTATTTATTTTATCATTTTATTTGTTTGGATTCCTTCCTGTAGAGAGTCACAAATTATCACTGCTTTTCTCTTAGCCTTCTTACAGAGTACATTTCTGTCCTTTATAAATTTACTATGATGGGTTTTTTTTCCCCTTCCTACTAAATGCTCAGAACATGTTTCATCTCTAAAAATTGTTTCTCAGTTGCCACAGTACAGAATATCATCCGCATCCTATCCTTCTAGTTGTTCTTCTCAGTTGTTGGTGTTAGTCCTCTGTTTTGGTTGTCTTCCTGAACTGAAACTGCTTCTGCTGTCAGCTTCCTTGTACAACTGATAAATCCTCATCTTTTCTCAAAAAGCTAAAGTGCTCTAATCCTTTGCCTGATTCTTCAAGGACAATGTACAAGCCAGCATTTACTGCATCTATGTCAGCTTGTTTTAAAGTAGGAGCATATAGTTGGTCCTCAACTTACGACAATAATTGAGCGTAGAATTATGGTCTGAAGTCACGCTGGTTGTTAATTGGGTCATCGCGTGACTGACACAATTTTATGATTATTATTTTTTTTGATATTTTTTTTTTGGTGGCAGTTAAGTGAGCATCTCGGTGATTAAGTGAACTCCATTGTCTGTTTTCTGGCAAAAAATGTAAATCACATTCACATGAACGAGGGATGCTGCAAACGGCTGCAAAATGCAGGCCAGTTGCTGAGCACCCAAAATGTGAACATGTGGATGTCGGGTGGCCGCCAGAACTTTGAATCTGGGTTGCAAGTTACTTTTTTTTGGGGGGGGTCTGTCTTAATTTAAAATGGTTGCTAAGCAACCGGTCGCAAATCACAGTTGTTGACTTCATTTAGCAATAGCAATAGCACTTAGACTTATATACCGCTTTATAGTGCTTTACAGCCCTCTCTAAGCGGTTCACAGAGTCAGCATATTGCCCCCAACAATCTGGGTCCTCATTTTACCCACCTCGGAAGGATGGAAGGCTGAGTCAACCTTGAGCCGGTGAGATTTGAACTGCCGAACTGCAGCTAGCAGTCAGCTGAAGTAGCCTGCAGTACTGCACTCTAACCACTGCGCCACCTCGGCTCTTAAAGCCTTTCTACTCGTTGTGCCCCAGTAAGCATGAATTTTTGCTTACTGGGGCACAATGAGTAGAAAAGCTTTTAGTGCTTCTTGCTCTCTTGGTAGGCTGTCAGATTAGCCAAATACCAGCTCTTGACTTACAGGGGGGAAAAAATTTAGGGGCTTCTCCACTGGTCCTTCTGGCAAATTCCTGGGGTCTATGAAATTTTCTGCGGCCAACTCGCCATGGCCAACTTGCCATGGTCAATCCGCTGCGGGACAACTTGCCACAGTCAACTCGTTGCAGGACAAGAGTTACACTAATATCAAAGAAATAGTGGAAAAGAATCATTAACAAAAAGGATGCAAAAGGAGGGACAGAATGAAATATGATGGCAAAAATTAGAATAATTTATTTATTTTAAATAAATAAATAGAATTGTTATATTGTCCCGCAGCGAGTTGTCCGGTGGCAAGTTGTCCCACGGTGAGTTGGCCATGACAAGTTGGCTGTGGCAAGTTGTCACATTTCGAACTCCTGTTGTCTCACTTAGTGACGTAGTTCCCCTGGAGCATGGTTGTCTTACATTGCTCCAACAGTCCTGTTCATTCAACAAGAAACAATCACTCAGTCAGCACCTCTAAGGACATACTTCTTGAGGTCAGAGTTAGGGGATAGCATTTTCACCATTCAAAGCTCACATTTCCATATTGTCCTGCACAAATACTATGGGACTGAATGAATGAAAGGTATGCAAGCAACAGGTGCTCCTATTTCGATCGGTGGGAGAACAGCACCATTTATATGTTGTACTCTTAGGTGTAAAGTTTTAACCTGGATCTGATCCAGCTCTTTCTTTCAATGGAACTCAAATGGAACAGGTAGAATAAAGATACTGCCGGTTTGGGTGTCTACTAGGGAAAAGCAGCACAGGTGCAGTAGGCAGATGCTCCAGTAGGAAGTACTCTCTGGGAGGGAAGCAATCAGCCAGTTGTTCAATGCTTCCAAGAAGCCTGGATCCCAGCTGTCCATCCAATAGATATGCTAGCTCTGAACCCCATCCATCAAAGCACCAAGAGTTGCCGCATGCTGCAAAGCCACGGCTGCTTCTTTAACACTAGGAATTGGGGTTCTCCCCATAGGCCAAGCAGGAAAGTATTAAAAAGGGCTTGTAGACAAAATTAGTGTCCCCATTTCAGCAAGCATAGCAAGCACAAAACCTCTGTGACGTCTTAAGATATGGACAATTCTCTATCCCAATACAGCCACCACCACTCTTTCTGAGAAACAAGAAGCTGCAAATTCCGGCTACAGTAAGTTTCCTTTGTGTATTCAGTAAATCTTATATCTGTATTGCTATGTTTCCTCTGACCCACATAGTACCATGCAAGGATGAGAAATTAGATCTGAAAAAGGAAAGTAGATCAAAGGTGTCACGATGAAGTTGGTACTGTGCCCAGATTTGCGGGATGAAGGATGGGAAAGGAAGTGTACTTATAAACGAAGCAGGAGACACAATGGTAGCACTGTACAGTTTCAATTAATCTTGAAAACTTTGTTCCCAAAAGAACTGGGGGCAGATGGGATTTCAGAACTCAATTACAAATAATCCTCTTTCCCTGCAATTTACTTTCCACTCTTTCCTGAAACTGTAATGCAATTGAGTCTTTTTTCCTTTCATCCTCATTCTTTCTTTCTTGCTTGACTGCAGTCCTGTATCTTGCTAAGTCATGGTTTCTATTACTTTTAGTTACTGCAAAAGCTACAATTAGCTACATTTGAGCAACTTACAAGTCAAAAATCAAACAAAGTACATGATCACTTAGTGTTCTGCATGATCTTTAACAAACACAGCATTTGTTTATTATGCTAAGAACAGGGCTGCCCCTGATGGTTGTTCAGGGGTGGTATAAATTACACGATACAACAGCCCATTTGTTAATGGAGGGTAGTCAATGACAGAACTACACCAACGTTCCAGCCCACACAGGAACTCCCTTTTTAAACATAATTCACATAACTTAAATTTATTTGTCAGTATCTACTGATGGTGTTAAAGGACCATGATTATTAACTTTAACCTTAGACTGTCTACTGTTGACCTCACCCCATTCCTAAGAGGTCTGTAAGGGGCGTGCATAAGCGCACCAGCGTGCCTACCGTCCCTGTCCTACTGTCCTATTGTCCTCATCTATCTGTATTCACTTTGATTATGTTTATGTTTATACCTATACCTGCTATCTTGTACATGTTTGACAAACAAATAAATAAAATAAAATAAAAATTACCTCTACAATGAATTCAATCAAGAACAGCACAAATATGAGTTTTCTCTGAAGAACTCAAAACACATGATTTCTCTGGAAATCTCCTCAGCCATCATGAGAAATAGTATTACCTCTAAGGCAGTGGCCCCCAACCTTTTGGGCACCAGGGACCGATTTGGTGGATAAGTGTTTTTCCATGGACTGGAGGGGGCGTGGTTTTGCATGCTGCCTGCATCCCGCGGATGGGGCTTCCCTTGTTTCCGTGGCCCAGTTGCTGGCATGCCACGGCATGATGCCGGTCTACAGACCGGGGGTTAGGGACCCCTGCTCTAAGGTAAATCTATGTAAAGATACTATTTTTCATCTCTCATAACTATAGGAAAGCCCTAATTTCATCCCAACTTTGGTCAAATTCATAGATTATTCTGGTGACGGTAACCTAACTTTCAAGGATATTGCCCCTTAAAATAGCACAGCATCATAATGGCTTCATTATCACCATAGTGATGGAAACAGTGGGTCTCAAAACTCATTACTTTGGCAGAGAAAATGCTGTTCGCCTACCTATCAGACATCAACTTCAGTACTACGGTATAGGAAAGTTTGTGGTTATCATAATAATAAAGCAACTGAGACAGAAAATCAGACACCTATTCAGAAAGAAGAATAACAGACCATTTTGTGGAAGAAACTTTTTTAAATAAAAATTTAAAAGCAGAATAAAAACTAATCAGAATATTTAAAATGGAAAAAACGAAAAATAAAAGAAAAAACAAAAGAGCAAAGACAAAGATGTAGCAATCAAAGAAAAAAAAGAATGGTAAAGGAGTGACTTCCAATTTTCTCTAGCAGCAGTTATAAGTAAAAATATAAAATAATCTTCTTTTATGGTTATAGAGTTGACTTGTTGTGTGATGAGTGGCAAACCAATTTAAATAAATAAATACAGCATTGTTTACATTTTCTCCATAATTTATTATTTTTAATCTAATCCTCAAAACAATTTATTATGACTTCTTTTGCTTCCCATAAAAAGTCAACAAGAGATTTCCAATCACCATTAAATTTACACAATGCCCTTTCTCTAAAGCAGTCAAATTGGACATTTCATGAGCTTCCATCATCTGCACTATCATTTCTCCATTGTGGATAAAGTCAAATCTTTCCACCTTTGTGCACATAACAGTGTCGATATTTTGTGGAAGAAACATATGCCTAAATTGTAGAGATGTTAATTCAAATGACATTCTTCTTTTTCAATTCTGGCCTTCTATTTCCAGAATGCCTTTCTTAGCAAAGTATGTCTGATGCCTGCTTTATTATTTTTTCAGATGTAGGAAAGGATATTTTTATTCTCCAAGGCTTTTAAATAGTTTAAAACACATTAAACTAAAAGCTATAGTTTACAAATCACTACAGCTGATTTTATATATTCCCACAAAGGCAAAAAATCAGAAGAACACTTCCTGATGTACTATTTGAGAAATTACATAACACTATTTTATATTCACAGTAGGATATTATGTAGTACTCAACAGAAACATTCATAGCACTGGGTACATAATACTAATGGAAAAAACCCAACCCAACCCACGTAATCCTACCTTTCTATAAACTAGAAATGATATTTGGTTAAATATATAGGATGATAAATGTTTGGAGTCAGGAAAATTGTGCAGCCGTGAGTAGTGTGTACTGACTGGCTAATGCAAATAACTTCACTTATTTTATGGTAAACTGATGCTAAAGCTGTACTTCATCAGTAGCCGGTTGGAAATTCAGCTCCAACTGAATGGAAGATTCAACTGCATACAAAGGAATACCAGTATCTTAGAGATACCAGTATTGATTAAAAAAAAATATGGTAGCTTGTAAGATGTGGGATACAGAAAAATAACTCCTAGTCCAGGGGTCGGCCACCTTAAACACTCAAAGAGCCATTTGGACCCGTTTTCCATAGAAAAGAAAACACCGGGAGCCACAAAACCCTTCCCGTGCCTGACTATTAAACGTTCTGTTTTCTTCTGAAACTTTTCTTTTCTTGGATTTATCCATGGTTGGCCTACCGGGGGTTGAAAACCTCAATAAATTGCGGGCCAGCGGGTTTCACACATTGGCGGTTGTGACGCATATTTTGAGTGACAGGGAGACGCAGCAGAGGGATGAAAGAGCCACATGCGGCTCCAGAGCCAAGGGTTGCTGACCCCTGTCCTAGTCAAAGAACTTTCCAAGATCCCTAGCACAGCCTTAAATTCTACCATGCCTGTTATTGTATAGTCGGTAGCTTTGGGCCATGCAAATCAAGAAACAAGTGGAGATGGTTTCTAGCTTCCTGAGTCAGGTGAGAAAAGCATATATATTTAGTTGTTCATTCAAGACACAAAACATGGATTTTTCAACATCACTTTCAGCTAGACAGCCTTTGTCAAAATCTTATAACGCATTTGAGGTTTTCATTTTCCTGCATCTTGTCAAATAGAGGTGTGTGCTCTTTGCAAATGTTGACATAATTTCTCAGTAGGAGAAAATTCCACTAAAATGCCTGAGTAGGTAACAATCTGTATTCATTGGCTCTCTAGCACCTACTCTAAGCAAACCATCATGCTTTCCTGTAAAGTTTCCTTTTACCAGCAATCAGACAACAATCCATATCGAAAAGAGAGAGAGAGAGAAATTAGAGAAACAGGAACAAAGAAAATTATTTTAGTTAACTGAAACTGGGAAAGGATGCCAAAGTTATAGCAATGGGGGAAAAACATACATGGATAAGAAAGAACTAAGCAACATCCAACTCCTCCAATAATACATTTTCCCGTCTAGTAGCAGATAGCTACAATTCTCGCTAAACACAGTTGATATTATAATGTCCTTTTAGCTCTTGTCTCGCTTAACCAGACAATGAGATGACCCTGAATCGAACATTTCAATAAAGGTAAGGGTAAAGGTGAATTGCTTGCTCTCTTGCCCTGCTACTTAAAATTTCCTTGAGGCACCAAAGCTACATAGAGGGCAGGATCAACAATCACACATGCTATAGCAATTAAAACAAAAAACAAAAAACCCTAGTTATAATGGCACATGGAGTCACAGCACCACCCTGTGGCCAGATGTAACAGCTATTCCAAGATCAGTGGATGTAGCTGAGAAGCCAAGAGTTCCAGTTGGTCCTTAACTCATGAAATTTAACAAAGGGATGCTATAATGTTATAATTCAACATTATAAAGAAACCTGGAAACTCTTACCTAGCAGTGACAAGTAGGAAAATCTTCTGTTTATTGCAGGGCAATAAATCCAGGATGGGGTTCCCTCCCCCCACCCCTCCTTGGTAGTTTCTTGATTTGCTGGATACCATGGTTGGCATTTGGTTGTTGAATTAAGGTGATTCAAGGTTAGGCTGCTACTTAATCAGCCTAATTAAGGAACTACAAAGGAAAAAACAATACCACACCAACTATGACAGGGCAAGCTACTGTATAGGTAGTTCTCAACTTAAAAACATTTGTTTAGTGACCAAAGTTATAATGGCACTGAAAAAAGTGACTTATGACCATTTTTCACACTTACGACCCTTTGCAGCATCCCCACAGTCACGTGATCAAAATTCAGACGTTTGGCAACTGGCTCATATTTATGATGGTTGCAGTGTCCCGGGGTCATGTGACCTTTTGTGACCTTCTGACAAACAGTTAATGGGGAAGCCAGATTCACTTAACAACCGTGTTATTAACTTAACAACTGCAGGGATTCACTTAACAACCGTGGCAAGAAAGATTGTAAAATGGGGCAAAACTCACTTAACAGTCTTGTTAAGCAACAGAAATTTTGGACTCAAATTTTGGACTCAATTGTGGTTGTAAGTCGAAGACTACCTGTATATAAACAGAGAGGAAACCCCACTCACTTCCTTCTGGCACTGATGATGTTACCTTGTTGGGTAATGAAACGTCTGCAGAAAAAAAAGTTCAGAGAGCACAAAGGACTCCACAGGTCAACCCTGAACCCCATATGTTCTCTAAAGCTAACAATGAATATTTATTGTCCTAAAAGTCTACAAAATTGGAAAGCAAATACTGGCTCAAGAATACTCATCTCCGAAAAGGCCAAGGACTACAAAAGAATATAACCGTAGTAACAAGTTCTTTAAGAGGGTTAGCCATTGGAAAGCTGACTTAATCTCCCAATGACTTCTAAAGGTTATTTTTAATAGCACTCATTTAAGTGTACAGAATCCACGTAGCTCTTAAAAAGTTCCTAGCTTTTTTATTCTTGAAGCTAAAACCTTGAGATTCAAAGGATACTGAAATCTGCATTCAATATTAAACAAGAAAAATCCAAAAGGAATGAAATGTTTCAGTCAGACTATAAAATGACATTGATCTGCTACAAATGGGATGATTCTACCATAGTAACCAAAGAAAACCGTGTTGGATTCCAAATGAAATCATAGATCACAAGGAAACTATACAGAAAAATTATGGAACTGATTCAAGAATGATATAAACCACAATATTCTAAGTTCAGGGAACTATGAACGTGAGACAATGAGACTTGCACTACAGAGAAACATAAATTAAGACCCTAACACAAATTCCTGGCTAAAATCTGTTATTTATTTCTACAGAAATAAAATCTCCCAGAAGCAAAGATCCTCTGCTTCTCTTCCCTTTTTCAAAGGGAAAAACACTATTCTTTTCTAGTCCAGGAACTCTTGCCTTTATTTTTAAATGACATTTTTTCTATCTCTAGCAGAAGGCTGAATTAAGTAAAATTAGTATTGGCAGTCTTGTACCAGAAACTGTACCTTTTTGAGAGGACACAGATTGATTGTGCTTCATGAAGGAATGGCATACACAACCACTTTTAATAATAAATTATTATGGTATTAGAAAACAGTGCTTTAAAACTTAAATATAAAATATAAAATATGAACTAAAAGAACAAAATCGAACCACAAAACCCTTTATGAATAAAAATAGCCATTCACACCACTACAAATACCCAGGAATATATTTTATCCCTAAAATAAAGTGCTCTAAAAAAAAAGAACAGCTTTTCCCATCACAATAATTTTTCATTACTTTCTTTTAGTACGTCACTCCCAGTAACATTATAATCTCATGGGAAGACATTTGCTTCCACCAGGAAAAATCTAATCTCTGCTGATCAGAAAGCAGGAGCTGATACACATCAGAGGCGGTATTCTGCCGGTTCGGACAGGTTCAGGCAAACTGGTAGCACTGACTGCGGGTGGGCCTGCCCATCCGCCCGGATGTAATGCTGTCCTATTTAGCCACATTTTCGTGGCTGGGCGCATGGGTGGAAGGCGCACGTGCAAGTAAAGAGCATACGCGGGAGGCTGGGCGCATGTGACATTTGCGAACCAGTAGGGAAGGTAAGTGAATACCACCCAATACACATAATATATTAACAGTGATTATATTATTCAATTGGCTAATCGTTATTAGTAAACCTACACAGAACGTTAATGCTTTAAATCCCCCAACAAAATACATCCAGTCAAAGTGCTAAGGGCAAAACTGAATTTTTATTTTTCTGTGAATCTGTTTGAAAACAGCTTTCTTTAACCTTTACCTTTCTTTAATAGTGCCTTTCAAATGTATAGGGAAAGACTGCAGGAGCTTTTTGGCCTTGGCTGTAAGACTGGAAGCAAACCTCCTATTTTTTTCTTCCACTAAAAGAAAGAAAAGCTCTTGTTGAGGTTACAGCCTAAAAAATTTCCCGCAGGGGAACAAAATGGAAAGGGGCGATTCTACCATGACAACTTGGTGACCAGTGTCAGAACTCCATGCCCGAGTAGACAGTAAAGCTACCACATTCCTTGTTTCTCTTTTCTGCAAGGAAAAAAACCTGGTGCTTCTTTGTAGAGAGGCTCAGTTGTCCACTACAAAGAACAACCAAAATCAGCAAAGACATTCAATGTTATATTCAATGTTACAATGTTACAACCATACTGGCTGAGCTCATGCATCACATTAAACCACTGTGGCTTTTTTCAACAAGTGGTGATAAAAGCAAATTACATCTTAACATAATGGGCTAACCTAATCACTAACCATGTATCATAAATAACCATTATTTAAATCATTTCAGATTTGCAGCTGGTGGTGTTCTTTTCTCACAAGACCCGGAAGAGTTACAAAGACACATACCAGAGCTTTACAAAACAGGAGAACCATTTGGCTTAAAAATAAACCTGAAAAAGAGCCAGGTTATGTTTAATAAATTCACCAAAGAAAGAAAAAATATATATATCTGGAGAAGAACTAGATGTAGTAGACCACTATATATAGTATACCTTGGCCAATGGATCTCAAGGGAAGGTGATACAATAAAGAAAATTGAACAGCGTGTTAAATGTGGTTGGCAGGCATTCAGCAAGCTAAGCATATTTTTCAAGAACAACCTCCCCCTATGCCTGAAGAGAAAAGTTTTTGATCAGTGTGTGCTACCAGCTCTAACATATGCCGGTGAAACATGGACACCAGGGTGGATTTGATTTAAATCGAGTCGATTTAAATCACTAGTAAAAAGGCTTGATTTAAATCAACTCGATTTAAATCATAATTTTTAAAGAGCAACTGTCATCTCTGTCCCGCAGCGGCTCCTCCTCTGACCCGCTGTTGACTCATCGACAATCCCAATTCAGTTTAATGGGATGGCTGGTGATGCGGCAGTGACACAACAAGGTGAGGGACGTGGCGGGCAGCAGGTGAGTGGATGCCCGCTAACAGGCGCTGCCATGATGGATATGAAATGACAGGTGCTCTTTAAACGTAAGGACTCATTCTTGCTGGTAGTTAGAATCTTTAATATTATTTGCAAACAAAATGAAGGTTTCCTATTTAGTTTGCAGAGCTTGGATTCTTTGAATGAGTTACACAATGTAAATATTGCAGAATATACAGCCTCATGCTACATAACTAAGCTCCATTTCATGCTGAATAAACTAAATTATTAATGTATCTTAAGTAGAAAACTATCTTTAGATAGATTTTTACTCCAGAAGCATTTTATTAAAATAAATTTGATAAAAATAAAAAAAATCCAATTTACCGTAAATTAAAAAAAAACTGCTTTTTTTAAAAAAAAAT
This sequence comes from Thermophis baileyi, assembly GCA_003457575.1. Classification (NCBI taxonomy): domain Eukaryota; kingdom Metazoa; phylum Chordata; class Lepidosauria; order Squamata; family Dipsadidae; genus Thermophis; species Thermophis baileyi. Next base: position 457,772 of record QLTV01004024.1, on the reverse strand, counting down.
CATCGATTTTTATCCACCCTGATGGACACTAACCTCACAATTGATATAAATGCTATGAGTGGCACAAAGAGACATGGAAAGATACATGCTCGGCATTACAAGACAAGATAGAAAGACCTGCATATGGATTAGAGAACAAACAAAAGTATATGATATCATCAAGAGAGTAAAAAAATTGAAATGGAAATGGGCTGGTCACATAGCAAGAAGAATTGATGGCAGGTGGAACCAGGCAGTCATAGAATGGATCCCACTTGATAAAAAGCATCCATGAAAGAGACCTACAACAAGATGGATCAATGACATCAATAAGTATTTCGGGCCCAATTGGCAAAAGAAAGCTAAGGACTGTATTGGTTGGAAACATGTGGAAGAGGCTTTCATCCTGCAGTGGACAATGGCTAGAATGATGATGATGTATCATCTACTTAATTCTAATAGGTCTGAATATTTCTTTTTTTAATCTCTCCCACAAAAGGGATTGGAGAAGATTACCTTAATAATTACTCTGAGTGGAGTGGGTGTTCTGATTTGGAACATATGTATTGATCCAGCAAGGAGAGAGAAATCTAGCAATGATAGTAGTTGGCTTTTTAATAACCACCCAAAAGTTGGACCTCTCAGAATCCCCTGCCTTACATTTTATTGTCTGAATTCCTTTTAGAATTTTTCATTTGAAAACATACAATTGAATAATTGTAACCAGATAAAGGTATCCATGCAGATATAAAGTACAATTATTATTTTAAAACAGCTGATTTTAATAAATTTTACAAGCATGGTAAAAACTGAAGACACAATCACCCTTTTAATAAAAAGTTATACTTTTTGAAGTTGTGGCTCGGTATGGCGAAAAGAAAAATATATACAAAGAACAGTTTACATTTTATTTATGTAAAATATTTGGTGTTCAGTTTTATTTAAAACATTTATATAGCTGCCTACCTTCCAACCAACTCTGGGCCGCTCACAATATGTGCCGCATTCAACTAATTAAGTTTTATTTCTGAGTAAAGAATCATATAGACAGGTTCACACTATGCCATGGCTTGTTTAGGCTCATACAACATGCTGCTTTAAACAAACTACTAGAATAGTGTAAAATAGGAAGCCAATCTCTAAATTGCATATTAAGATTATGAAAGAGAAATCAGCTGATTAATGAATGATGTTTATATAATGCTCACAAACCTCATGTCTACCTTTAACAGATAATTGTTATGGAAAATATATAGTTAAAAAATCATTGTTTATTAAACATACTGATTTTTTGTCTGTACTTTCTTCATTTTAATTCTCTCTTTTGCCTTATATTATTTGCAACCAGCTACAGCATTTATGAGACCCAGTTTAATGTAGCGGTTAAAGCATTAAGCTAGAATATGGGAGAATGAGTTCTAATTCCACTTTCGAGGAACAAAGCTAGCTGGGTGATCTTGGGCTAGTTACTTTCTCTCAGCCACAGGAAGGAGGCAATGGCAAACAACTTCGGAAAAAATTTGGCCAGTAAAACTGTAGGGATTGTCCAGGCAAACTCTACAACTTGTCACAACTGTATGGAAGAAGAAAAAAAAAGCATTTATATATTCTTCTATTGAAATAATACTGTATACATTTGATTATACAGTTCACCTCATATTTGCTCACTACAAGATCCCATTGTTGCTATTTTTTTTAACAATAAGATACAATGAACATATTTATTAGCTACTATTTGGAACTCCTGCACCCATGGATCTATAGTTACTTGTTAATCATTTGTTGATTTTTAGTTTTTACGTCATGCAGGCACTTAAAGAGATTTTTGTGGTTAATACACTGCACGAAAGCAAGGCTTGTTTCAATACATCACAATTGTACTTTATAGGACAATTTTATGAATGTTTCTTGAGAAATAACTTCCAAAACAGTATTTATTTCCAGATAAGTGAGAATGTTAAAATCCCATATAATTGAATGAAATTTTATTTTAAAAGACTGAACTCATACATATTTCACATAAACAATTCTGCAAACGGTGAAAATACTGATTTATAAATGGGAATGAAACTAAGAATTAAATACCTGACCAAGACATTCCACATGCCTGTGAGAGAGAATGAGCATTAATCTTATTCAATCCCAGGGGCTTTACCATGAAAAAGCAAGGCCTAATATAATATAAAAATATACATAGCATAATGCTAATCAACAAGTGGATATTACTTAGATTTTATGGTGCTATCTTAGGTTTCAATTTAAACAATACACTAGAGTGAAAAATCAGAATCATTTGTCTTTGTTCATGATTCTTTTATGTTGTGGCAGCAATTTGATTAATATTTGTAAAAATCAAGAGCCTTCTATCTCCCACTGATGTTGAGGTTGCACACTGTACTGAATATGGTTTGGAGATGACGATTTTCAAGATTCTTTCCAATGATAATTCTATGACATAATGGCTCTCTAAAATAGAAAGAAAAAAGAAAGAACTGTTTCAAAACTACATCCTAAACTCAACAACCCTCTCTAATGATCATATCAGCAATTCAGGATTCTGAAAGACTGAAATTAGACATACTAACATTTTCACTTAACAGAGTGAAGAAAACATACATAGCACTAGTTTTCCCATCTCTCCATGCAACACAAATCCTGAGTGAAAGACGCATAAAGGATGCACTCTTGAGCAGAATCCTTCAAACACTCTTATTACCCTACACTTACTCCAGTACAGGTAATCCTCAACTTACGACTACACTTGAGCCCAAAATTTAAGTTGCTAAGTGAAAAATTTGTTAAGTGAGTTTTGCCCCATTTTACGACTTTTCTCACCACATTTGTTAAGTGAATGACTGCAGTTCTTAAATTAGTAACATGGTTGCTAAGTGACTCCGGTTTCCCCATAGCTTGTCAGAGGGTGGCCAAAGGGGATCACATGACTCCAGAACACTGCAAATGTCATAAATGTAAGTCAGTTGTCATGCATCCGAATGTAAATCATATAACTATGGGGATGCTGCAACGGTCATAAGTGTGAAAAATGGTCATAAGTCAGTTTTTTCAGTGCCTTTGTAAGTTCGAACGGTGACTAAACGAACTGTTGTAAGTCAAGGATGCCTGTAGTTACATCCTTGGGACACAGGGTTAGGATTAAAGGTACTATTTTGCAGCTACAAACAGGGACCACCAAATACTCATAATTCCAGGACAGACATTTCTACATTTCAGAAAGCTCCAGGCGTGTCGGCAAGATCGCTGCCCAAATATCTGGCTGAGAATCCTACAAACTGTAGCCCGACCTACACAGAGGACACCATATCACAGAAAGCTGTTCTTAGAAAATGAAGTCTCTTTCCAAAAAGAAATCGCATCTCCTTTTCAAACAGAAATGGAACGAAACCCGTACTCGGTTGCCCCTTATGTTGCCCTGCCCTTTTAGCTCTCCCCTCTGACAGTTCTCACCTTGATGAAAGGGCTCTTCTCCTCTTCCTTCTCCATTGGGTGCCACTCAACCACGTCCAGAGGCCGAGAGGCCGGGGAGATCCGGGCAGAAACCGTGGGATTCGCTGTTTGGCCGGAGGAGACCGCACGTACCGGTAACCCCAGCAACCTCTGCAAGCCCGCCAGCCTCCGCAACGCCGCCATGGTCAACAATCTAACCGGAAGCGGAACCAGTTCCTCCGGAAGTTGCGCTGGGAGGGGGAAACCGAACGCTTCACGCTCTTTCGTTTTTATTTTTTTAGTCTGCATAAGGCAGTGGGAGAGAAGATCCGACGGATATCTCGGAACTGCAGAGACGACTCTTTTTTTTGAAAAAATAAAATAAAAATAAAAGCCCCCGATACAGAAAGCCTTTGTGCTGATGTATGACTAAATATTATTTAGATTATTGGAACGTGGCTGTGAACTCCAAAGATCGCTTATCAGTATAAATAAATCTCCCGCTTATGGCTTTCTCTTCTAATGGTCCCTACTCTACTGCCTGGAATTTGCATTGCAAAGCTAGTAGACTTGATAGGTGAATAATAGAGCAATTGCCTCAGCTACCTTTTATTCTGAAAAGGAATGTTTCTGCCCGTAAGTTTATTTTAAAAAAATATACTTCAGCTCAGTTGTCAGCTTTCCTTATTGCAACTATTAATAGTGCAACTTTTTTTTTATTCTATGTAGAAAACGTCTCATGAATTCATGGGGGGGGGAGATTACTCCAAGTACAATAATTCCCTCCTGACTCCACGATGGCAAAAATAATTTAGAAAGAGACAGGCAAAAAACATCCCTTGACGCTTGCTCCAGCTCTATTCTTTCCTCAAGGCCTTTAAATATTATTTCATATTTTTAGTGAATTATGATTGAGAAGTTTTTTTGGAAGATTGCATATCATGAAAGGAAGGATGCAATGCATAATAAAGCTTTCCGTTTATGATTAGGTTTACACAACGTAACTAGACTGAAGTGGGTTTTGGTGCGCAGTGCAAACCTAGCTGGTGCAGTTAGTGTGCTGTTCAATATGACGCGCAGGCAATTAATGCAGAAACGGATGTCTGTAGATTCTGTCATCCAGGTCATGGTTGTCCCAAAGGTGCTTTTTTCAGGAGGCAACTGGACTTTCTGGTTTTTTCTTTGAAGACGTTTCGCTTCTCATCCAAGAAGCTTCTTCAGCTCTGAGAAGCTTCCCCACTATCCTGTCAGAGCTGAAGAAGCTTCTTGGATGAGAAGCGAAACGTCTTCAAAGAAAAAAACAAGAAAGTCCAGTTGCCTCCTGAAAAAGCACCTTTGGGGCAGAAACGGATGGTTACTGTATTACTGAGCTGTTCCGCACAGCTGGGCATTCCTACTCCTTTTGCAGAAGTTTTTGCAAACAGGAGCCGATCTTTCGAGGCTCCAACTAACCAAAAAATATTCGCAACTGCCGACAAAGAAACGAAATCAAAGCAAACTCGCCCAGCAATTCGGAGGACCACTTTCAACGAACCAGCGCTAGAAAGGCGAGCGAGGAAACCAGAGCTCGAGCGACGGAGTCTCCTACCAATCCTAACCCAGAGCGGGCGGTCATTACGACGGCTTGCGAACCAATGGGTCCGCGCGGACGGGCTTTCCTGGCGCGCTGGGGGAAATGAGGAAGGCGGTCGGAACGCTCCGGTGTCACCGACGACGACCGTGACGAAGGGAGTCTTGGGAAAGAGGCGCGGTGGGGGGGGGGGGAAAGGTGGCTTGGAGGAGCGCCGCCATTTTGCGAGGCGAGACGGGTGGCTCGGTGGTCGCGAGCCCCGGGGAAGCGTTCGCCAGGTGAGGAAGGCGGCGGGAGAGGAGAGGCCGGGGAAGGTGGGGCTTGGTGGCCTGGACGGGGCGGTGTAAGCTGAGCCTCCCTCAAGGCGCCACAGGCAACCCCGGAGAAAGCGTCGTTCCTCCCTCCTGGTGGAAAAAAAACCAACCGCCCAGCTTTGGAGCCTGGCGGAAACTGATCCAAAGCCCGCTTGGCGTTTCCCGAGCTTGAAATACCCTCCCAATGTTTGCCCCCCGNGCCTTGGCTCGCTTCCTATGCCCTGTGTGTATATGAACGTGTTTTTTGTGGCAGGTCAAACAACACATATCAACCGTGGAGCAAGCTTTTGAGGTCTAGGATCTTGTTTTCTCTGGGGATTGGGAGGGCAGAGCCTGCGAAACGAAACGCTGGCTTCAAAGCGGAAACGTTGAAACAGGAGCTAAACGGCCAGGAAATGTAAGAGAGGCAGTTAGTCTGTAACACTTGAGAACTGTATATGCAGCATATGATAACAAAGAACCCCCAGTTTGCCAGTTGCTGGTAATATTGCTCTCTTTAATATGACAAGCCCACTCGTATCTAGCAGTGTCTTCTGTTCAGTGAATTGACATTTATTTTCAAGTAGAAACAGTCGTTTAGTACCGCTTTATAAAGCCTTAATACCGTAAGACCACACTTAGAATACAGTTCTGCATCCAGTTTTGGTCACTGTATTATCGAAAAGATGTTGAAATTCTGGAAAAAGTGCAGAAAAAAACAATAAAGATGATTAGGGGGCTGGAGGGTAAAACATATGAAGAACAGTTGCAGGAATTGGTTATGCCTAGTCTAGTGAAAAGAAGGAGGACTCGGGGTGACATGATAGCAGTGTTCCAAGCAGGGTTGGACTAGAACCGTGATGGCGAACCTATGGCACAGAGCCATATCTGATGGCACGCGAGGCATTGCCCTATGTCAGCTCCAGCGCGCATATGTGCGCTGGCCAGCTGATTTTTGGCCTTCCGGAGGGTGGGGGGGAGGCCGTTTTCACCCTCCCCAGGCTTCAGGAAAGCCTCCGGAGCCTGTGGATGGCGAAAAACGGACCCAATGGGCCTACCAGAAGTTCAGAAACAAACTTCCGGTAGGCCCGTTGGGCCGTTTTTCGCCATCCACAGGCTTCAGAAAAGCCTCCTGAAGTCTGGGGAGAGCGAAAAACAGCTCAACGGGCCTACTGGAAGTCCGGAGGCTTCAGTGAGGCCTGTGCGCATGCACGGGGGGGGGGCAGCACAGGGGGGGTTGTGTGCGCATGCGCGGGGGGAGGGCATTGCATTATGGATGTGGGCACGTGCACGCGCGCTATTGTGTGCACGCTGCCCTTTTGGCACCCGAGCAAAAAAAGTTTCGCCATCACTGGACTAGGAGATCTTTAGGGTCCCTTCCAACTCTGTTATTTCTGTTATTTCTGTTTTCTGAGAATTGAGAATTGATGGTTCAAGTTGCAGTACTTGATGGGGATGGAGTCTTCCATATTTCACTGTTCCTAAACTTGATTTAAGTTTAATATTTAACTTTTATATGAATCTAAACTAGAGCAAGTAGAATGATTTCTGTATCTTGGTAGAATATTTAATAAATATAGGAAAAGGGATGACGAAATGTTAGGATTATAATGTTTATAAAAAGAAGTGGGTAATATTTGAGCTGTTGAAATTGAGGGAGTCCAAAAGGTATGATTACAACAAAAGAACAGTCGATTCTTGTTATTTGATTCTGTATTTGCAAATATACCTACTTGCTGAAATTTATTTGTAACCACAAAATCAATACTCATGGCGCTTTCACGGTCATTTGTGGATATGGAGAAAAGCAAAAAAAAATGAGTTATACAAGTTGAGGTTTCAGTATTTGCTAATTCAGTTTTTCACTGTGACTTTATACAACATAACTACTACAAATAATGAGAATCTTCCACATGTTTGGATGATTTAGTGATGTAGAGAGAATCAGACTGAATCACAAATCCAATATAAGAAGGAAGAGAAGAAGAGAAAGATTGTGAAAGTAGTCATGGCTGGTTGGATGGAGTTGGTAAAGATCCTTCAAAGCAAAGAGTTGAGAATTTAAAAATAAAAGGAAATGTAAAAAGCAGTGTGTGAAAGTGATAAAAACAAGGTTGGTTTGCAAGGATAGGATATGGAGTGATGCAGTGAATGGTTTGATATAAATTAGATTTAGCTATATTTTCTTTGTATCTGATGCCTTCATACTTTGGCTTATTTTTACTCCTTTCCTGCACTTCGCAAAACAATGGTTTTATATATATGCTGGGTTTTCCCCCTCAGTACCCCTGTATCATGTACATACTCATGGATAAGCCCATCTACATCTAAGCAGATCCTTGAATTTTTAACCAAAATGATAATGAACTACCCGCAGATAAGCCAATTGTGAAAATTTAAAAAAAATACAAAAATTTTGAGGTATGGCTTATTTGATGGTGTCACATTTTTCATGATACTTTGGTTAAAAATTTGAGGGTCGTCTTATCCACAGATGTGGGTATATATTGTATGTATGTACTGTACAGTACTGCTGTTTAATAAACATTGTGTTATAGAATGTGTAATGGAGCTGTGAGAATGATCTTGGGAGATGAGGAAGAGCTTCAGCTTAGACAATAGTCAGACAAGAGATATCTCAGCCCATGGAAGGAAATAGGGGCATGGGAAATGTTTCAAAAGAGACCCATCCCCTTAGTTCTCTGAAAAGTAAAAGCAAGGCAATGGAGAAGTGCTTTCAGATTTGCAAGACTTTGTTACTGTAACCTCACAATAAAAATAGTATTGCTACTCATGGTTTTGGTTTTGGTCCAGATTAACTTGAAGCGCTGACAGAATGGCTTTATTAATGGGGAAAAATGCTTATTTTGTACTAGATATTAAGCCAGTAATTGACAGTCTGACTATTCTCATCAAAGTAAGTTCAAAACATCAAAATTAAGACAAAGTAATCAAAATTTTGGAAGATGAGCAAATCCTCCAAAACTTTGATGTGAGATTCTGGAGTTTTTTTTTAAAAAAGTGATACTTGGTACGTGAAAGCTGATGCTAATCTCAGCAATAAGATATAACTTTAGTTCCTAAATCACATTAGTTAGATTCTTAGAACTTGCTAAGCAAGAGACAAACTATATTATGCTTAACCTATGAGATAAACCGATGAAGCTAAACATACATTTTCAAACTCAAACTTAAAAAAATAAAAATTCACAGCCACTGAATCTCAGCATGCTGATCTACAAATATATATTTCATCTGACATGCTTGGGAAGGAAGGCAGAATTTAAGTGTTAAAATATTTTTGACTAGATTTAAATTAAACATCAGAGGAAAAGATATTAATGGGAAATAAGAGATGTAGTGACTGATTTGGCCACTGGGAATTTCTTGGTCAGTTTTAATTAGTTTGGTTATTAAACTTTGGTTTGGACTTCTGTTCTAAAGATGTGGCAGTAAAACTTTGTGTATCTTGAAGTGAATAAAAAAGCAGATCATAGAATAATAGTCATGCATGCGCAAAGAAACTATGGCAATATTTATATCCTCTGTATGTCTCAAATTCCATTAGTAATAGCACTTAGACTTATATACCACTCCATAGTACTTTACAGTACTCTGAGTACTCTCAGTATGTCAGCATACTGCCCCCAACAATCTGGGTCCTCATTTTACCGACCTTGGAAGTATGGAAGGCTGAGTCAACCTTGAGCCTGTCAGTATCGAACTCCAGACTGTGGGCAGCATTAGCCTGTACTACTGCATTCTAGCCACTGCACCACTACAATAAAAGCTGCAGTTTTGTGATGATTTAATTATGCCTTGCCTTTAGATTAACACTAGATGAATGGGAACTAGTAAGGCAAGCACATCTTTATTTCTTAAAAGATGAATTCTGGGTCCTCATGAGAACCATTATAGTGACTATGTGAATAATGGTAGCAAAGTACAGGTGGTCCTTTGGGTATGGCCATTTATTTAGCAACCGTTCAAACTTGGTAATTGCACTGAACAAAAGGGATTTATAACTGGTCCTTGGAGTTCCAGCCATTACAGTGTGTTCCCTGGTCATGTGACTGTGATTTCCGATGTTCCCTGCTGGGTTCCCACCAGCAAAGTCAATGGAGAGGTTGGAAGTCATGGTCACATGTGGTCCCTGCTTAATGATGGCAACTGGGACGATTGGAATTGTTGCTAAGTGACATGGACATGTGATGTTGCATTTTACATCTATGCCAATTAGCAGCAGCAATTCTCATCTCAATTACTATTGTAAGATGAGGGTAACATTTGCTATGGAGCTCATAAAGAATTCACAATTTTGACTTACCTGTATTTGTTGTTTTCCATGTTGAAAATTCATGGAATTTAGTTTTCATAAGCAATTGCTCTCTAAGAAATGTAATTACTTCTGGAATTCTACAAGAGAATAACAGAATGTTTCTACTCTGAAAGGATTTTCTTTTTGCATGTTAGTGGGGGCTTTGTGTACTGAGAATCAAAGTGCTTTGATAAATCTTTCTAAATCTGTTTCAAACATAAAAAATGCAGAAGATTATCTGACTGATAAAACACAGTATTATGTACTCAAAGTCAGATAGCCAGTCTATTAAAAAGCTAAGAATGCATATGTAAAGTTTTAACTAGTATGAATACATAAAAGATTAGAATTTAGTCTCTTTCTGGAGCTCAGGAAATGGGTGGGATCTGAGTGGGAAAAGTAGTGGTCTGTCCTTATCTGCCTATGTTTTCTGAAACCATACCATTTTCCATATGAACAGTTTACAAAAGAATTCTCCACATTATTTAATAATAACCAGTGATACAAATTTGACCTTAGTTACATACTTAGCTGATTCCAGCAATTAGATGTTAGATTTATATTTATGTTAACATGTATTTGCAAAGTTGAAGATAATTGTTGGAATTTTTGTGAAATTGTGGGTTACCGCTGTGCGGAATTGCAGATTTGAGAACCTGTAATCATTCTTGCATTATAATGCCATATATGGATTTGTGCCATATCTAGAATTTTGTTTTTCTTATTTACAGAATTATATCTTAATCAGATCTTTCAGTTTTAGTATTGATCTAATGCATTGCTTTACTGTTCATAGTTTTGTCAGTGATGTATTACATTAAACAAGTGTGTTCAATTCAGAGTTCAATCAGGATAATTATCTGTATCTTATTTCTTGTGTTTACATGTTCTGTATTTTTTTACTGATAGTCTTTTCACTTCCTTCAAAATATTAAATACAATTAATTTAAAAATTATGCAGTCTATACACATGAAGCTGGAAACATTTTGGTTTTAAAGTTGCTTTAGATGTTACTGCTGCTGCTGGGATTATAAACTACATGAGCATTTGAATAAAAACATTGTATTCTATTTTCCCTACAGAAATCTTTATAATCCACTTCTTATGACCTTCTGGAATGGCAGTTACCCATTGAAGGGTTTGTGCTGGAAGATTCCTGAGGCATTTGTACTTCACAGACAGCAATGGAGTATGAGAGAAGGTAAAGTATTCTTTCAATTACTTTACAGCCTAGGAAGAAATATGTTGTGTCTCTTTTTCTTTCGAATTGCTAGGGTTAGATAATGCTGTTAAACAAAGAAGTTGTGAAAAGAAATCAATGCTAATTTTAGGATCTGCTCTGTTAAAATTTCATATAACCAAAATGATGCCTCTATATATGGACATGACCAGATGTAATATATAGAAATCGTATTGACTATATTATTGCTAATAATAGGAGGAACTCAATTATATCATCAAAGGCATGACCAGGTGCTGACTGTGGAACAAACCATGAACTACTTCAAATTAAGCTGAAGAAGAAGAAAGCCAGTCAGTTTCCAGGATATGATCTTGATTATATACCAACAATTTTCAAGAAAAGTTTCAGGAATCGCTTTGAAGTCCTGAACTTCATTGATAGAGAATCAGAAAAATTATGGAATGAACTTAAACAAGTAATTAAGGATGAATGTGAAAAGAGGTTGTCGAAAAAGAAGAAAGAAAACTGGGTGTCAGAATAAACCATGGAAATTGCCAAGAAGCCAAGAAAGACAAAAATCTCGGAAAGAAACTTAACAATGAGTTTCAGAGAGCTGTTAGAAGAGACGAGAAGCAGTATTACAGCAACATTTATAAAGACATTGAAGTTGAAAAGAAACAGAAAAAATGATTGTCTTTTAAAAAGAAAGCTCCAACCTCAAATTAGTATCCTAAAGGACACTACAGATGGTAACCAGTTCAAAGGAGATCAAAGGAAGTTGGAAGGAGTATATTGAAATACTATACAGTAGTGATGTCAACATCTAAGATACCTTAGAAGATATTCCTTATTTTTGACAACCTCTAGTACTAGAAGATGAAGTTATATCAGCACTCCAGTCATTACTAAATTGGAAAGCTGCAAGAACTGATGGAATACCCACTAAAAATGGTAAGCAAAATCCCAGTCCTAATCAAGTTATGCCAGCAAATCTGAAGAATGACACGGGGGCAAACCAATTAAAAGAGGTCAATCTATGTTCCAATACAAAAAAAAAAAAGATTTAATGGAGAGTTCAAACTATTGTACAATATCTTTAATTTCACATGCTGGCAAAATAATGCTTAGAGTCATCCAACACAGATTAGAGCCCTACATGGAAAAGGAGATGCCAGATATTCAGTCTGGCCTAGAGAAGCAACACAAGACTTTGCTGATGCATGCTAAATAACTGAAAAAGCCAAAGAATATCAAGAAGATGTCTGTATGTGCTTCATCGATTATAGAAAAGCCTTTAATTGTGTCTTGGTAAACAAGAGTAAGGGAAATAATACTCTTTGGAAGCCCTGACTTCTTTAAATATTTTGTCATTTTTTTCTGTTTCAGTCGTGGTGTTAGGAAGCTGTAATGGAAAGTTTAAGTAGGGCATGTGCTTCCCTCTTAGTAGTGGTACTAGTACTTTACAATTCTTTTTTAACAATTCTTCTTTTTGTACACTGTAGAGGTGGCCGTGGGGATCGGACAGGTCGATATGGTGCTGTTGAACAGATTCAGGATGAAAACTCAGAAGGCCGGAATCAGAGGGACCATGATTACAGAGATATGGATTATCGATCATACATGAGAGATTTCAACAGCCAGGAACCTGCTAATGATTATGATGATTCCTCTGAAGAACACAGTGTGGAGGTGAGTGGAGGGTAAAATCTCCTTCCAGTAAATCTTGTCTCCTATTCATTTAATGGCCACCTTCATGCAGTTTTCTCAGCAATAGTAGAGTAATGGCTTTTTTGAGCAATTCAATAACTTGGAGCCTTTGAATAACTGCTGCCTTGTGGGTAAGGATTCCTTCGGCTCATACTTCGGAATGTCTTTCATCCTTTAGAATCCCTAAGGAAATTCCATGCCATTCAAAGTGGAGCTGATTGTGGGGAGGTGATTGTTACTTCAATTTATATGTCGCCCATCTCTCCTGGAGGCAGCTCTATGCAGCTTATAATAATTAAAAACGAATAAAAATGTTAAAACAATAAATAGCAACCTTAAATTAATTTGAAATTGACAAAGATGGTAAGAAAGAAAGCAAAAGCATGCAGTGGTGGTGGGGGAAGGAATCTTACCTAGTCTGTTAACCACCTCCAGGATGATCTGATCCCATTGGGGCCCTTAGGCCAGTTGGCAGAGGGAGGTCTTCAAGCCCTTTCAGATGACCAAAAGGGTGGGTGCTGATCTCACCTTGGAGGGGGAACAATGTTCCAAAGGGCAGGAGCCATGGCAGAAAAGGCTCTTCTCCGGGACTCCCAATCCAGGAAAGGGTGCAACTGGCACACAATACGAAGTTGTGCAAAGGCTCTCCTAGCCGTGACTGTCACTTGCTCTTCAAGCAGGAGTCATGAGTCCAGGAGAAACTCCAGGTTGTGCACCAGGTCAGTCTGGGGTAGTACAAGCCCTCCAGAAATAAAAATATTAAAAGTCCCGGATCCTGAAGGTCTGTGCACCCAAAGCCATTCGGTCTCACCAGGGTTCATCCAAAATCTGTTATCCCCCATTCAGATCCCCACAGCCTCCAGGCACTGCAAGAGAGTAGTGACAGCAGCATTTGTATCACTGGGAATGGAGATCTAATGTTGAGTATCATTAGTGTATTGATTGTACCTCATCCCATGGTGGCGGATGATCTCACCCAATGGCTTTATGTAGATGTTAAAAAGGAGTAGAATACTGAGCCCTGCCACCCGTCACAAAGGAGCAGCCATGGGCTAGACTTCTCATTCCCTATCAACACCAATTGGGACCTGCGTTGGAGAAAGGAGACAAACCAGTGCAAGACTGCCACCCAGCCCCAAGCCTTGCAACCAGCCCCAAAGGATACCATGGTTAATAGTATCAAAGGCTGCTGAGAGGTCAAGGAGAGCAAGGATGGATGCACTAACCCCATACCACTCTCACCAAAGATATCCACAGTAACAATAGCATTTAGGCTTATATACTGCCATAGCTCTTTACAGCACTCTCTGAATGGCTTACAGTGTAAGCATTATTTGCATATTGGCCCCAACAATCTGGGTCCTCTTTTTTACTGACCTCAGAAGGATGGAAGGCTGAGTCAGTCTTGAGCCCCATCAAGATTGAACTCCAGGCAGTGGGGGCAGAGTTTGCCTGCAATACTACACTTTAACCACTGTGCCACCAATGCTATTTCTGTCCCCAAAACAGCCTGAATCCTGACTGGAAAGGTTCAAGATAATCCATTTCATCCAGAATCATCTGAAGCTGCCAAGCCACCACTTTTTCTACCATTTTCTCCAGAAAGGGAAGGTGGGAGACTAGATGAAAATTATCCAGACAGTTGGGATCAAGAGATGGTTTTTTTTTAATGAGAGAATGAATTAGGGCCTCCTTAAAAAATCCTGGAAACCTCCCCTACTGCAATGAAGAATTTATCACTGCCTGAACCCACCTGACAGTCACCAAACAGGAGGGACAGGAATCTAATTGACAGGTGGTTGCACTGAAAGCATCAAGGACCCTGTCCACTTCCTCAGGTCCCACAGGATCGGGTAAGATCTTTGCCCAGGGATCTCTAATGGACCTGCACCGTACATGCGTTCCAGCTGGGAGCGAATCCAAACAACTTTGTTTGCCAGTTGTTCAACAGATTCCTCTGTATGGCCTTGGAGATGATCACTTGAGCTCTCCTGTCCCAGGAGAGACCGGGTGATCCTGAACAGGGCTGCCAGGCAACACTCTGCAGATGCAACAAGAGTGGAGAAATAATGGTGTTTTGCCTCTCTTACCACCGCAAGGTAGATCTTAGTAGCAGATATAAGTGATGTCTGGTTGGATTCATCCTTATTTTTCCTCCTGCGGGCTATATAAAGAAATAATGTCGGACTATATGCAAAATAATTGAGACGCTAGACCTGGGTTTGTAGATAAGTGCTTGTTCATAAAACATGGTGTCTATTTGGCAGAATGCTCGGAGGGCAACGTGGTTGTCTAGTTCAGTCTTGGCCTTCCACCCTGCTAAGGTGTTTTCTTCTGTGCTGTTATTTCTTAGGATTCTTATGAGGCCTCCTCCGGATCAGAGACACAACACAGAAAACGAGATAGCCCAAATGAACATTTGGGATTTCCTGGTGATGGTGATTACCGGGACCAAGACTATCGGACTGAACAAGAAGAAGAAGAACAGAAGGCTAGCAGTATCATTATGCTGAGAATGTTACCTCAATCTGCCACTGAGAGTGATGTAAGTTGGTTGCTTGGGCTAAAAGGCGTTTTGGGATCTTTGATTCAGGAATAGAGAATGAATGGCCCCCAGATGTTACTGAACTCCGTTGGCATGGTGGTTGGGATTGCTGGCAATTGTAACTGAGCAGCATCTTGTAGGAACAGCCCATACAAGGACTCATTAACATTCACTACTTCTTTCAGTGTCAGTGGAGATTCTCAGTCATCCAGGTCATGGTTGTCCCAAAGGTGCTTTTTCAAGAAGCAACTGGACTTCTTTCAGTGATTGTTATATTAAAGCCTCCTGTTACTGGCATTATTCACAGATTCTTTGCATTTGTAGATCCGGGCTCAGCTGCAGGCACACGGATTCCAGCCCCGTGAGGTGCGACTGATGCGAAATAAAGCCTCAGGTGAGCTTCACAGTTCACAGTTTTTTCTACTCCTTTCTTTTGATATGGTTGTAATGGTTCAAGTAGCATTTGACACACTGCAAACTAGAATGTGGTATGCTATGCGTGTGTGCTTGTGGAGCAGTTTGCCCTGTGGCATGAAGTACTCAATTGTAGCTTCTGCTGTTAGCGTATTTAGGATCTGCCAATCAGTGATAAGGATAAGTCAGTCTTCCAGATGTTAGCAGTTGATTCAGAGGTAGTCCTTTAAGTGCTATTGTCTGTTATCAAAATCCAATAAATGTGGGCCTCAGTGGTTCGTCTGCTGTGAGATTGGCCTGAAAAAGGAGCAGAAGATGTGGCCTGTCATTTCCAAGTTTCACTGTATTCTGCATAAGTGTGACTCTTTGGAGGTTTAGTGGTTCAATATTGCTTTTCGTATTAAGATGAATTCTTACTTGTTCTCTGTCTTTCTTACTTGGCCTCTTTCACAAATACATGGCAAAGGATGAAGACAACCTTTTGGTTATATATTGCACTTTCTATTTGACCATATTTTATCAGATACGTCGGTGTGCCTTTTTAGATCTTTGCAGCCTGAATTAGACTCCATTTTAAGATTGCTACCGATGAAACATATACCTGGGCATGTGTCCGACTTTTGACCCCACCACGTTAACTATAATTCTCCAGGCACTTGTGATTCACCAAGGATTTAAGAAAACTCCTGGCTTTTTTTCTGCCTTTTTTGTGATGGGATAGGCGATTGTCAAGCACCTGTGTGAATTACAGTACTTGATTAGTGAACTTGCTCAGTTTAATAGACCATAAATAGTGCCAGCCTGCATTAAGGAAGACAGGTTGCCAACAAGTTGGATGGGTATGGTATATGCGAGAATAAAAAGAGATCTCTTTAGTTTGCTCCAAAACAAAACAATGTAGGGCTGTTCTGAGAATAAAGTAAGTTGTTTAATCAAGCAGGTAAGTATACTTCTTCTTGCCAAGGTTATTCCCTACCTATCACACACACTTGCAGGCCCTGAGATAGGGCTGTGTACCTTTCTTTTCTCTCCCCCCCCCCTTCTTTATTTTAAAGCAAGGTTTATGTTTTTGATGATAGTCCTCCGTATCTGGCCTTGTTGTTCAAGGCCTGAAGTGGACTGGCAGATACTGCAAGACGGAGGGTACAGAAAGGCACCCTGCTTCTATGGGCAACCAGAGGCTAAGAGAAGACAATTACAATGCAAAATGAATTTTACATTTCAACAAAGACTGGAATTGCAGACTTTGAGAAAGAGCCTCTCAAAATGTAGTCTCTTGAACGTTCCCATTTAGTGGACTGGTCTTATCTAATGTCAGTTTGGTTTCCCTTTAAAACATTTTATCTTAATTCCAGTGCTACTAAGGAAAAAAGTGGGAATCAGTGCCTTTTTGGAATTTTAATAAACTTCTCTCAATTTAGGCACATGAATTTATGTTACATTTATGCAAGCAACATTTATCATTCTTTATTGCAATAGAAAGGGACTATTGTTGTTTCTGTTGGACAGATGGACCGATAAGATTGAAAGAGTGATTGATGGAGTCATCAGATGAATTTTAAGCTGGAATTTAAATCCAATTCTTTCAGAATCAAGTTCAGCAGACTGCAGCATTTTACCTTGATCCTCTCCTGTTATGTGGGGTTATTTTAACCTTTCCTAAAGCTAAACAGCAAAGTCAGTAGGACAAGTGCCATATGTAGCCTCCTGCATAGATTCTTTTAACCAGCTATTTCTTAAATTATGAAAAAAGATAACTGACTCTATTAGTGCTAGAAATAGATCTCTTCAATATTCTTCTTGTCCTTTATCCTTTCGGAAATACAGGCTAGATAAGCAGTGACCTGGAAGTTGGGACACCACAATTCTCTTCTCAGTTCTAGGAAAAATAAACAACTAGATGGTTTGAGTAGCAGTGAATAGCATCTGTCCATCAAAAATACTTTACTGGAATGATCATAAGACATGCTGGTGACCAGCATTTGAGTCTGCACCACTCCATTTTGCAACTTAGGGTGCCTTTCCTGTGCCTTCCCACTCTACCTTATTTTCTCCCCTGCGCCCTGCCCTTGCCCCATTTGGTACAGCAACAGGGGTGCGTGATGTTGGCTGGATCTGTTGACTAACACACTGCGTCTGTATCTGAATGCTGTCCTCCAGGTCAGAGCCGGGGCTTCGCCTTCGTCGAGTTTAATCACTTGCAGGACGCTACACGATGGATGGAAGCCAATCAGGTTGCTTTGCTGCACTTGAAACCCACAAGTACTGCTACTGTTAATGACCAATCTCAACACCTGGTTCATGTGACAAATTCTAGATGCCTTCCCCCTTAGGAAATCACTGAACTGGGATTAGGAAGAGCAGCTAGAACTGAAAGTCAGCTATCTTGCCTTGTTTACAATTCCAGGAATCAAACAGAGTACTGGGAACTGGGCGTTTGACTTCTGGGGTCTACTCATGACCTGAAAGGGGGGAAAGGGGGGGGGTTCCAAGAAAACAGGGCTTCAAAGTGACATTAAAAAATTCAGGCAGCAAGTCAGAACTGGATTTAATTTCCACCATGGGGATGACAGCGGGATCTGACAAGTTGAGCAGGGGAATTTAGATGCTGATCCACATTAAGGGGATTGTGGGAGTTCCTAGCAGTAAGAAATAGGGGCTCGGGAAATCATGAGTCCTGTCTGTGTTCTCCCTGCTCTGAAAATATGCATGCTCAGTGTGACTGGCAGTTTATAGCTGTAGCTGAACAGTAGATATTGAAGCTGGCCAGCTGTCAGTGGGCGTCTTTTTCTCCATAATCTGCCAGAGATTATTATGACAGGAGTGCAAGTCTAAAATGGAAACTTCCCTAGGAAGGTTTTTTCTCTCTCCTTTATCACAACAGCTGTTCCTTGACAGCCTCTCTGTCTAAGACCCCATGTTCTCTTTAGCAGCGTAGGTTTACAGTAGAGATGATGTGACATGCCAAGTTTTTAAGACCCAAACTGTGTCTGTTCTGACTAGTTTAAAACTGTACTCTTATTTCCAAGCGACTATAATCCGGATGAAAATGCAATCCTAGCCCTGACTGGGTTTCCCGGGGTTTATGCAGCTATGGCAGTTACCTTTGCCATTTCCTTTTCTTCCTGTTTTCTTGTGTTGACAATATAGTTGGGCCACGTGTGCGCATCCCCAGTGGGAGCTGACATGTGTAGCCCCAAGCATGGCTGAGATGATACATGTTGCTCTGGATGTGGGAGGGATGCGGAAAAATTGGGTTGAGAGACATATGGTGAGGCTTTCCTTTTAAGCACAGACTGTACAACTATGTGTGAAACTGGCAGTGTTTCTCTCCGAAGGTTGGCAGTGGGCAAGAGATAGGCAAGGTTCTTGCATTTACCAGAAAGTGGTTCTAGTCAATTAGGCCTTGACTTAGCAGCTTTTAGGAATTGGTTTTGGAAAGTGGTCTGGCTTAGTGTTCTGGTCCTCCTGGATTATATGCCCATAGAATTGTTTGATGTCTTCACCAAATGTTGAGACCTCGCAATTGAGTAAAATAGTCATTTTGATAGGCCATTTAGGGAATATACGGTTAGAGTATACAGTTAAATTGGGGTGTTGTGTATGGTAGAACAGAATAGAAGTCTAGCATTGAACATCTGTGGATGTGTGCATAATATTAAAATCTTACTTAATCTCTCCCAAAAGTTTTCATTTTCAAGGGAGATTGAGCGTTTCTCCAAGCATGCCCTTAAACTGGAATAATTGACACTACTGTAGCAGAGATTTGTATTGAATGAGGGAGCAGTTAGGGAAATATGCCCATTGTGGGGACACAGTGGCACTGGGTTGGGAAAAGAGAAGAAAAGAGAAATGGTGGGTCAGAAGGTCAACAAAGGTTATTCTAGAGGTATTGTATAGTGGTATCTCACAGCACGGCTGCATTTCTCTTGTCTGTTTCTCCTTTTCTTCATCTTTCTCTCTTTCTCTCTCCAACACACTCTCCCTCCATCACAGCAACCGGACGTCCCGGTGCCTTGGGTAGAAACAGGTGTCGGCCAGATTAGGTGTGCTCTAGCCAAGTAGCCAAGTTCCAAAACTCTCTCAGCCTATGCTCCCTTCCCTCCCTCACCCTCATCCATTCAGCTGAAGGGTTTGAACCTCTCCTTCTTTCTGCTGCGGCAGTGATGGGCACCTGTTCTCTTCCTCCACTTCAGAGTCTCATTGGGGTGTTTCTCTCCCTGCAGCATTCACTCACCATCCTTGGTCAGAAAGTCTCCATGCACTACAGTGACCCTAAACCCAAGATCAATGAGGATTGGCTCTGCAGCAAGGTATCTGCTTTTTTGAATCAGTTTGTAGAGGTATTCTGTGATGTGATGTACTCAGAGCTGTGGGTCTGGACTGCAGTGTGAAGGATGTTGTCCTGCTGGGGGAACAAGATTAGTGGGCTCAGCAGTGGCCTGGTGTACTTAGAACAATGACTATGACTTTTTTCCAATTGCAAGGGATAAATATTGAATATTAATCAAAGGCAGAAGCAAAACCTCCCTGTTTCTATGATGAAGGCTCAATATAAGTTCAGCCCTCTTGCTTAGTTTTGCTTCTAAAACAATGATTGAAGTGTTATTTTCCTTAATATTTTCTAAAATAACGATTGCAAATGTTTTTGTCAAAGATTGCACCAACAACAAGAAAATAAAAGATACAGAGCAGTTTAGGAAGCTTGACTTTATGAGCAAAGACTGAGGCATAATCGGATAAAGGGATTGTTTTCTCAGGTTTTATTGAATATTTTTGAATGCTTTTCCATCACAACCATTAGGACAAGAATTTAAATTATGCATTAAGGGATAGTACTAGCAGGTGCAGTGGCTTTCATTCACAAAGATCCTATTCCAATAGAATATCTACTGATAACAAAGAACACATGCAGAAAAAGCTTGCTTGCAAGCATAAAATAACACAAAATCGTGAAAAAAACCTGAGATGTGAGGGACAATACATTATGGACACCAAAGTCAGGTTGTGTATTTTCCAACTTTAATTATTTGAAACCACAGATACCAAATCCTTGGATAATGAGAGCCACTTGTGATTTTGCAGTAAGGAAACTATCCTGATAGGGAAACACTTTTATAAAAGAGTGTTCTGTGGGAGACATTTATTTGAAAATAAAGATTGTCTAATTTTTTTTCCCCAACAGTGTGGAGTTCAGAATTTCAAGCGCAGAGAGAAATGTTTCAAGTGTGGCATTCCCAGATCTGGTAAGATTAATAGCTCAGTTATTTTAGCTCTGTTTGTGCCTGTAGAAACTACTCTTAATCCCCCCCCCCTTTTCATCACCCTCCACTTTGCAACAGAAGCTGAGCAGAAGCTACCCCCTGGCGGTCGCTTAGATCAACTAGTGGCGTTATCAGGGCGTGAACTCAGCCAAGGCCTTCTGCCTCTCCCGCAGCCATACCAGGTGTCAGCAGCTCTGTCCACTCAGCCTGTGGCCCCCATATCTGAACCATGTGCAGAGAATGCTAATGACAGTGAGTATAAAATTTGATATACAGCAGCAATAAAGTCATTCAATTTTCATGGTGTTCCCCCATGAAACTGTTAATTGTTGTAGATGAGAGGGTTGAGATTTATTAATTAGGTTTCTTCACTTGATTTATTAATTTAAAAAGCTCAAGCTTCTGAGGAAGGTTCCATAACATTTTACATAGTTGAATTTTTGTGTTCAGGCTTAGAAGTCAGTTGGCAGGCCCAGCTTGGCTGTAAAATAGAAATTGGCTGGTTTAATTGGTGTAGCTTTTAAATGTAACTCCTAGCTCTAGAAATTGAGCGCACATTGGTAAGTTTGATTGGCAAATAGGGGGAAATGTGCTAATGTGTAGATGTTTTATAGTAAGTTTTGCAATCTTATGCTGAAGAAAGCCCCTGCAAAAGTCGATTCTGCTGTTGGAATGAATTGTGTCAACTGTTTTTGAAAGTAATCCGGTATCAGGACTTGGTATTTGTCATTGGTTTGAAATGGATAATGGAGAATTTATAAAGTGGAAACAGGAAATATAGAAAAACAGAAACAGAAAAACACTGTTTGCAAAACAAAGATAGTTTATGAAAATTATGGAGAAATATGTGACTGCAGTGAGCTGTCTCTCTCTCTCTCACGCACACACACACACAGACACAGACACACACACACACGCTCACACACACACACACACACACACACACACACACACACACTATTACTGTTACCTTGTTCCGTTCTCCTGCTGAGGAAAAATATACCACAGCTTCTTATTTGATAAGAGATTTTTTTTTCCCCTCCAGGAGAAGAAGAAGATAGTTGCAATAACAGTAAGAAAAATGAGAAGGGAATTCCCCCCCCCCCTTATAATTGAATACTTATCTGCTCTGCTACTGTTTTATTGCTATTGCTGAGAAAGGGAATATCATAGTCAAGTATATGAAATGAAAAAAGGATGTCCTCCTGACTTGAACAATTGGTTGGAAGGCTGTTTTGTTGTCCATTAGAAGCTGTTATCAAAACGAAGCAGCCAGACAGTAATGGCGGTGTATATTCAAACTGTGGATCTGCCATTGCCATACGTAAACAGAATAGCAAAAAGAGTTCTCACAGTGTCGTTTAAGCTGTTTAATTCAGATTTGGTTTGGCTTCCTATTATAGTTAGAAAACAATGATAGTTAGATTTCCTTTATGGCCATAGGGGCCAGAGTCCTGGGAATTGGGCAGTATATAAATGTTATTTATTATCATCAATAAAAGAGGAAGGCAACATTTTATTGGCTTTTACTAACAGTACTTTCTTAGCTGTGCAGAGTTTTAAATTCCGTCAGGTGAAAATTCACATGTCCTCGCAAGTTTACAGTTCCAACTACCATGCTGTTTCTTATTCTGCCAGCCATTATCTTGCGAAACCTGAATCCACATAGCACAATGGACTCCATCTTAAGTTCCTTGGCACCATATGCAGTTCTCTCCTCATCAAATGTCCGGGTCATTAAAGACAAGCAGACACAGCTCAATCGTGGTTTTGCTTTCATTCAGCTCTCTACTATTGTGGTGAGTGCAACAAATAGCACACGTGGCAATTCTGTTTTGCGTTAAGAGATTGAGATCATGAGAGTGATGGGCTTTAGGAAGGTAATATAATAGCTTAGGAAACAGAGCTTAATTGAACTTTTAGTCTGAGGAAAGCCAAGGGGAAGCTATGTAGAAGATCTTATGGGTTCAAGGCATTATTTTCCTCACTTCTACTAACTACAGCTAGAGACTTGAAGGGAAGAAAACAGAAAAGGGCAGAAAAATAATATAGACTAAATTATTTCAGTGTCTGGTTTTGCAGTTTATGGGAAAGTAAGCATACTAATACTTTAATACTGGAGAGCAAAACACAACCTTGGTGCTACCTTGGAGCACAATCCAAAATCTTCTGTGCATTGAGTCCATCTACTATAGAATTATTTATAGTACAAAATGGAGAATGGAAATGAGGATTAATAAGATTTTGTTCTGATTTGCACCCTCAAGGACACTTAAAGAAATTGCTAAGACTAAATGCCAGTAGGACTCATGTTTCTTTAGGCAGATGAACAACAATGCTGCAAAATAGGTTGGATTGAGACAGAGGGATCAAAGATAACCCAGCGATCCTTTGTAGTTGAGAGGGAAGTTGAATTTGCGTATTGCTGATTCACCCCTACAGCACACTTAACATTATATTAAGCAAACGGTATGTTTGTTTTTCTGAGGGTTTTCATTTCTTGTCCTTTTGTCTCTCAGGAGGCAGCTCAGTTGCTGCAGATCCTTCAGGCCCTGCATCCACCACTAAACATTGATGGCAAGACAATTAATGTGGAATTCGCAAAAGGTTCCAAACGGTTTGTAATAAGTCATTTGCCTAGAACTGAGTCTTCTGTTTGTGTAGGAACGCTCGAGTCATTGAGTTTGGGTGGGTACAAGTTGAATACAATAAAATTTAAAAATTCTATCCCTTTGCAGGGACCTAAGTTCATCAGATGGAAATCGCATTAGTGCTGCTTCGGTAGCCAGCACTGCCATTGCAGCTGCGCAGTGGGCTATCTCACAGGTAACTGATTGAGGGAAGAGAGAGGAAAGAAGGTTGAACGAGTTTTGGACACAGAGGAGGAACAAGGGACTTTTTCTCTTCTCTCCTCAAACGTATTCTGGAAAATATTCTGACGTTAGAGCACCTCTGGGCAAGAGGGGAAACATGTAGGTGTATCCCATACAGCAGCAGAAATGCTTTTCTACTCATGCAGCGATATACAGTGAAGTGCTGCCACTGATTATGGGGGAACAAGCGATACACACACACACACACACACACACACACACCTTGTGTTTCCCCGAAAATAGGATCTACCCCAAAAATAAGCCCTAGCTTTTTAAACATGCGTCTAATATAAGCCCTAGCCAAAAAATAAGCCCTAGTGAAGGGGGTGGGCATGGCCAGCACAAGAGGTGGCGAGCACGTGCGGGCCGATGGAGTCAGAAAGCTGAGAGCTGGTGGGCCGGAGCGGGCGGCTGGCCACGGGAGGCTCGTCTTCACGTCTCTTGGCTGGCCTGCGCAGCGCACCAGGATCGCCTGCCTTCTGCCCCGCATCTCTGCCTCTGTCTGCTGCCGGTGCCACCGTGCAAAGATGAGCCTCCCACGGCCGGCCGGCCGCTCCAGCCCACCAGCTCTCGGTTTTCCTGCGGCCCGCGCAGCACATCCAGATCACCTGCTTCCTCCCGTGCCTCTGCCTCCGTCTGCTGCTTGGACAGGGAATCAACTCACCTGCACAGCGCGCGCTGCGCAGCCCCAGACTGTGCTGAACAAGGGACCGGCAGCTGCTGCTGGATACCGTTGGTCCCTGCGCGTTTGCTGCCTCTTGTGCGTTTAATTAGATATATATAATTTAATATTACAAAGCATGGTGCTGTAAAATAATTATCTTTTAAAAAGACGAAAACATCTATGTCTAACCGTTTGAATCTCTTCTTTTATTACTGTGTGGGGAAAAGTGTAATTACTACCCTGCCTTAGTAACAGATTTCCTCTTATATTTGCTCTTCCAAATAGGCATCGCAGGGCCGAGAGGCCTCATGGGCTACCCAAGATGAGCAGTCTGCTGATTATGGTTATTACCAGCATGATGAACCTTACAATGCTCAAGAAGCCACAGCATACTCGCAGGGGGGATACCTGAAAGGATCCCAGTCTCAGTCTGGCTCCTCTGGGACAGCAGCTGTTGGGAAGGCAGACAAGATCCAGGGGGAGGGATCAGTAGCAGGTAAGCTCCTCTGCCTCATGTTCCTTTCTGACCTGTTGTAGGATGTTTTGTACCTCCTGACTGACTGACTACTTGCCTCTCTGCCTCTTCTGTTGCAAAATAGCTGACGGATCACAGGAACCTGGTGTGCCAGGTATTGATCCAATGCCTGTCCTACCAACTTTCCCTCGTACTACCCAGAACGCAGCTGTACCAGCCACGTACCAGGCCAGTGGAAGCTCTGAAGGGGCAAGTCCAGCCCAAGGAAATGCTGCTGTTGCTCAGGTACAGTTGGAGTGATTTAAGTGCATGTATTAAAAGATTTCATAACCTATGCACCTACCGATCTACTCTTCCCCCCTGTTCTCAGTCATACACCATAGTTTCACCAGCTGTATTGAAGCCCGATGTGCCTAATGCTGCCCAGCCCTCCAGTGCAACTCCAGGCATGTCCACCAGCACTTCCAGTTTGCCAGCCGGCTCTGCTGGACAGGAACCTTACACACAATACCGTGAGTGGTGGAGGGAAGAGGGATTGGTATACTTTCAGATCTTCTTGGGAACAGGAATCCCATTAGGAGGGGAGAGCAGAATAGATCGCCAACTCTCCTAGGCTGTGCGGCTGCTTTTGCTCATTGCTTTCTCTCTTTCTGGCCACTAGCTGTCCCAGATGTCTCCACGTATCAATATGATGAAAGTTCTGGCTACTATTACGATCCTCTTACTGGGCTCTACTATGACCCTAATTCCCAGGTGAGTTGTCTGTCTTTAGGCAGGCTTTGTTACTTTCTGCATATGGCAAAGAGATGAGAACGATGAGCTGAAAGTTTGACTCGTCTTGTAATGTTGGGATAGCTCTCAAATTGCACAATGTCCTGCAGTATCCAAAGATGAGCTGTGTCATTGTTTCTTCCCAGTATTACTACAATGCTCAGATGCAACAGTATCTGTACTGGGAAAGTGAAAGATGCACTTACATCCCAGCCTCAGACCAGGTGGCTGACAGCCACAAGGATGGTAGCAGTTCAGGAGGTGGCAACAAAGAGGGAAAAGAGAAAAAGGAGAAGCATAAGACAAAAACAGCCCAGCAGGTGAGCATCACCCTTTTTTCTCATGCTGTTTCTCTTCATTTGCCTTTGAATTCTAGGTGTTTCACATCTGAAGACCTTTTAGAGCAGGGGTGTCAAACTCGATTTCATTGAGGGCCGCATCAGGGTTGTGTTTGACCTTGAGGGGGGCGGGGTGGGTGGGCGGTGCCGCCCGACGTCACTCGTGTCGGGGGCGCCTGGGGCGGCCCAAGCGCCCTGCCAGCGAAAACGGGCCCCCAACCCCCGTTCCTTCCTTCCCTCCCTCCCTCCCTCCCTCCCTCCCTCCTTCCTTCCTTCCTTCCCTGCTTCTCCTTCCCCTCTCGGGGGGGGGGGGGGGCGGGGGGGGGGGCGCGGGGGGGGGGGGAGGGGCGGGTGGCGTGGCCAGCTCGACGTCACTCGTGTCGGGGGCGCCTGTGGCGGCCCAAGTGCTCTGCCAGCGAAAACGGGCTCCCAAGCTCTGTTTTCGGCTGCGACGGCCTCCTGCAACCCTCTGCCAGTGAAAATGGAGCTCGGGAGGGCTGCACACAGTCCTCCCGAGCTCCGTTTTTGCTGGCAGAGGCACCGTGGGCCAGTCCTTTGCTGTTTCCAGGGCGGCCCCGCGGGCCAGATCTAAGCATCCCGTGGGCCGGATCCGGCCCCTGAGCCTTGAGTTTGACACCCCTGTTTTAGAGTTTTCTGGCAAGCTGGTATAGTTCTAATTCTGTTTTGGGACTAGTTAGAAGGCTCTGCTTTCATCAAAGTGTGTTCCTCTCTAGACTGAGGAACTGTTGCACAGGGAAGAGGTTTAACATTGTGATAAGATTTTCTTTCTTTTTTTTTTTTCAAGGCAGGAAAATATACTCAATGACTGGAAATAGTAGCAAGGCATCCCATAATGGAAAAGCATTCCCCTCTTCCCTCCCCCCATGGGGAGAGGGAGGGGGGAAAGGCAGTTCTCTCTGGAGCCCTTTTGATAGCAATGTTAGTGTTCTCTTTCAGTCTTGTTAACATTCCTGCTCTTTTGAAGATAGTGTATTTTCCCAATGTGAAACGAGAGTTCATTTCTTTTCCTTCCTTTTTATGGGCTGTCCTCCAGATTGCAAAGGATATGGAACGCTGGGCCCGCAGCCTCAATAAACAGAAGGAGAATTTCAAAAACAGCTTTCAGCCAGTCTCCTCCATACGAGAGGATGAAAGGCGGGAATCGGCCACAGCTGACGCTGGCTATGCTATCCTTGAGAAGAAGGTACAATTTGTGGGGAGTGCACCATTAAACTCTAACAAAACAATCTGATACAGGTAGTCCTTGACTTACAACCACAGTTGAACCCCAGATTTTTGTTGCTAGGTGAAACAATTGTTAAGTGAATTTTGCCCCATTTTATGACCTTTCTTGCCACAATTGGTAAGTGAATAACTGCAGTTATTGTTAGTAATATGGTTGTTAAGTGAATCTGGCTCCCCCATTGCTTGTCAGAAGACCGCAAAAGATGATCACATGACCCAGGGACACTTCAAATGTCATAAATACGAGTCAGTTGCCAAGCATCTGAATTTTGATCACGTTGCCATAGGTTGTTAAGAGTGAAAAACAGTCCTAAGTCACTTTTTTCAATGCCATTGTAATTTCACATGGTCACTAAATGGACTGTTGTAAGTCGAGGACTGCCTGTAGTTAATAAAGGTATGCATGAAGATTCATCAGCATTTGTTAACTAATAAAGAGCTATATTGGATATTATTTCAGCATTAAAGTATATATATTGTACAATTGCTGTTGCAATGTGGTATTTTGTTTGCTTTTTAAAAAATACAATCATGCAGAAATAGAGAGGGAGTGGTTATATTTGAGTTAATGTTCATTATTATGCAATATCCTGAATGACCACCTTGTGTAGTTTGAGAGAATGTTTTGACTGCCGAGTAGAAAAAATGTATTTTCATTAGGAAAAATGATTAAATACTTCCCTGCTTTCTTTTGTTGTTCTTAGGGAGCACTGGCTGAGAGGCAGCATAGTAGCATGGATTTGTCCAAGTTTACTGGTGATGATCGGCTGGTAAGCCTTTCCTCTCGACTTTCTCTGAAATGTAAACTTTCTGGGTTTCACTCTGAATGACCAGAAGAACGGGTAAAGATGTAGAGATTCTACAAATCTGGCTGATGTTTAATGCGTTGAGGTATGAAATAGAGATACCAATATTTATGTATCACGGGAAGTGTTGAACACAAGAACTCTTCGTTGTCAAAAGCTATTTCTGAAGATAATCCAGAAGAGTGGGGATTATGGGAGTTAACTCCGCCCAGGGAACACTACATTGAAAAACCAGATTAAAGTAATAGTTCTGATTCTGGCATATAATCTTCCCCCCTTGCAGAGTCCACCTCGAGGCTTAGTGGCTGCATACAGTGGGGAAAGCGACAGTGAAGAGGAACAAGAGAAGGCAGCTGATCGGGAGGAGAAATTAACTGATTGGCACAAACTGGCTTGCCTGCTTTGTCGCAGACAGTTTCCCAGCAAGGAGGCTCTTATTCGTCACCAGCAGCTATCCGGCTTACATAAGGTATGCAGCTGACAAGAGCCTTGTCATTTTCAGTACAGGTAGTCCTCGACTTACGACCACAACTGAGCCCAGAATTTATGTTGCTAAGTGAGAAATCTGTTAAGTGAGTTTTGTCCCACTTTATGACTTTTCTTGCCACATTTGTTAAGTGAATCACTGCAGTTGTTAAATTAGTAACAAGGTTGTTAAATGAATCTGGCTTCCCCATTGACTTTGCTTGTCAGAAGGTTGCAAAAGGGGGGGTCACATGACCCGGGATACTGCAATCGTCATAAATGAGTCAGTTGTCAAGCTTCTGAATGTGAATCACCTGACCATGGGGATGCTACTATGGTCATAAGTGTGAAAAATGGTCATAAGTCACTTTTTTCAGTGCCGTTGTAACTTAGAAGTCACTAAATGAACTATTGTAAGTCGAGGACTACCTGTACAATCAACAATAGCAGCTAATTGGACTACTTGGATTAGAGGCCATGGGGGAATTTTCGGATGATTCTAATTCTTCGTAGGCAGAGTTTTAATACTTTGACCATGCAAGATCCAGCAAAATGCCACTGTTCCTAGCCCATAAATTGTTAGAAAACAACTTTGTTCTTGTCAACATGTTGAACAGATTGTTATTGTTTTGAATTAGTATTATTTATGGTCTAAGACCAATCATAAAAGCAAATGACAACAAATGCAACAAATGCAAAAAATATAATTATTTCATGAAAAACCTGAAACAGTTAATATTGTGAAAGAGACAATGTGAAGGAGACACCAAATGGTTTATAAAAATCATGGCTATCAGTAAGAATATTGCAACTTTCATAAAGATTTCTGAGAATTGATCAAATAGGAGAAGTATAATGTAATAGTAAGAGCAAGTGAAACTACTGACAATGGGAGATAGAAGTTTTGATTCCTGTTAGCTGTATAATAGGAATTTTAATAACATGTAGATTCAACCTTTATATCTGAATACAGGCAATTACTGCTTTCATATAGAAGGGTTAGTTAGTTGTTGTCCTGATAGGTAGTATCTCAGTTTGTGCCAAAGTCTCTAATAAAGAATGTATAAGATATTAAAATCTAGATCTGAGGAAGGGGCCATTTATGTTGTAGGAAAGATGGGAAGCACTGCTTTGAATTTGAATATCTAAATCCCAAATCCTCTACTTCCGTTTTATCCTGGCCAAAAGCAGAAAATGTCAGCAAGGAAAGCCAAATCATCGATACTCAGCCAAACCTAGCTAGCAAGGTGAAATTGGCCAAGAAAGTTCCCAAAAGGTTTTTATCGGCAGAGCCTTAATCAAGCCCCAAAGATTCAGCCTAATTCTAACTCTATTATGAGATAGTTTCAGAGAAATAAACTATTCAGAGAATAGTTCCTGGAGAAATAAATAGGTGGTTTAATCCAGATAAAACCGTGGTAGTTTTATTGGGATAGTTTATCCAGGAATGCAGTTTAAGTTGTGTTCCTCTTAAAGGAGCAAATACAACAAGCTTACTTCGCTCCTGAATACATCTGGCAGCTTTACTTAGTGTGTTTTTGCCCAGCTTGTAGGTCTGCTAATTGCAGTTGTTCCTGGATAAAGCATACTTGGGTTTTTGATAAATAATGCCTCAATTTGATTGATAGATAGCAGAGACAAAAAATTTTAAGAATTTGAAAAGGGACCAACGACATGCACAGAAAAGACACGATAATTTGCTTAAGTTGTTTCTAAATTACAATATAATTCCCTGTAGTCTTTAGTATTACTTCATTGGGGGAAAATTCCCAAATGGAGCTTACAACTCGGAAGTGAGATTTGTAGGAGTGCCCGGAAAGCATTCTTTGTTGAGTTTAGATCAGAGGTGGGTTCCTCCCGGTTCGGACTGGTTCGCCCGAACCGGTAGCAACCTGCTGGTGACATCACGGTGATGTCACGGAGCCAGTTCAGTCAGTGCCGGTCCGTGGACGCCTTTTCTTTTTTGGAATTTTTTTTTTAAATATTTTTTTTTTGGAATTTTTGTAATTTACTTTTTCTCCTGCACATGCGCAGAAGCTGAGTTTCCGGCACTGCGCATGTGTCGCCATCTTGTTTTTGGTTTTTTTGGGGGGTGGGATTTTTTTTTATTTTTCAGCACTGCACATGCACGCGCATGCCCACGCGGCGCGGGAGGAAGCGAACTGGCAGCGAGGTAAGTTAGAACCCACCCCTGGTTTGGATCCTTTAGTAAGGTTTAGATTGCAATCTGAAAAGGTTTGTTACAGTTTCACCTATAATGTTTTTTATACCTATATATTTTTAATTTGTTATCAATTTTAAGACGCTTACTGCCTTTGGTGCTTCAGGAATAAAATATTAAGCCAAAATATAAACATAATATTGCTAATACAGAAATGATTGCATGTCTTAGGAGCAAACATGGCTCTCCAGAGTGTGTTTTGATTCTACCTCCACCCCTTCATCCTTCTATTCTTTTTCTCCTCTGCAGCAAAATTTGGAGATTCACCGACGGGCACATTTGTCAGAGCAAGAGCTTGAAGCCCTTGAAAAGAATGACATGGAGGTACAATAGATGGGGACAGATGATGGGGGAACTACAAGGGAATGTGTTATATAGGAAACATCTCATCAGCTAACACTGTCCCTTCATCAATATTTTCAGATGAAGTATCGAGATCGTGCAGCTGAGCGAAGGGAAAAATACGGTGTTCCTGAGCCACCAGAACCCAAGAAAAGAAAATATTCAGCTGTGACCCCAGCCACGGTGTAAGTTTTACACTACAGGTTTCATTTTTAGAAGAGGCTGCGTTTGTTAGCAAAGTGTTCTTTGCCTCATTGCATTGGGCTGTTTTCTTTGGTCTCGACTGGCAGAAGAGAGAGCAGGATTGTCTTAACTGTTCATCCCCTTCCCCATTTGCAACAGGGATTTTGAACAACCAACACGAGACGGACTGGGAAGCGACAATATTGGCAGCCGCATGCTGCAGGCCATGGGTTGGAAAGAAGGCAGCGGGTTGGGTCGCAAGAAACAGGGTATTGTAACCCCTATTGAGGTAATTTTTCAGATTGGTCTCTATGTAAAAAAAAAAATATTTTGTATTCTGGAAAGGCATGCGGTCTCTCCAGTTGCTTTCTCTTATTATATACTGGCTTTGCATAAAGGGAAAGTCTTTGAGTCATATTGCATAGTATTAGAGCATTGATAGATCAGTTTATACACATTGCCTTGGCTTTCCTCTGTCCCATATATTACACTGTCCGTAAAAAGAAATTGCTGTGATAGGAAACATGATTGTTAAAAATAGAAATTGGGAGCAAGAACTGAACTGTTCCACAAGAAGGGAGTTGATGGTGTGGTTGTTTGACATCGATAAAATGATTTCACACAATGAGAAAAGATGGCGTCTTACAAAATAGGCCAAAGAGTAGATCTGTGATGAAGAGTTTTATTTTTCCTTTTGTTACAATGCGTTATCTTGTTTTGGGAGGCTCAGTGTGATTCTATTTTTTTCCTTCTCTCTTAGGCCCCAACTCGAGTGCGAGGGTCTGGCCTTGGCGCCCGTGGCAGCTCTTATGGGGCTGTAGCATCAGAGTCGTACCGGGAAGCATTGCACAAGACAATGCTCACTCGTTTCAACGAGTCAGACTGAACTTTGTAAGAAGCACCTCCTGTACAGTATTTTGCTGCTGTCTCCCCTTACTCCCCCGCCTTCCAACTTTCAGAATGTTCTTTTGGTTGACTTCTTTTTTTTTTAATTAAATGTTCAAATGGACAAGGATTTTACACGGCTGGAGCATGTGGAAAATGAACAATAATACACTTGGTGCTCTTGTGACTATTAAGCATTTCCAATGTTCATTATGTATAAATATGTGGTACAGTAAAACTCTTTTGAGTTTACAAGCTTTCCACATATAGGTACAAAGAGGCAGTAATTGTAGCCCTGACCAGGATCTTGGTAGTCTCAGTCCTCGGGGTTTCCATCTGAGATGCCGGTCTTGGCTTTAGCAAAAAGAAAACACAGGGGGAAAAACTCATCTCAAAAGGCAGCCCTTGGCTTTTCAAAGGCTCTGGTGTAGCCCTTCCACCAATTCTACATAATGGGGTTCTGAAAAGAGAGAAGCAGAGGAAAACTCTGTGTGCATGCTACTCACCATCTTTCAAGTGTGTTTCTACAAAGAAGCCTGTCTTTGTCGTTTTCTCCCTCTTCTCTCTTCCCCTAGTTCATTTTTTTTTACTTTGATCATACATAGCTGACATTGAGGACGCCTACCTTCATCAGGTTGAATGTAACTATGTCTGATTAGAAAATCCAGTGCTACCATTGCGCAGTTGGGCTTGAAATCGGAAGATCCAATGGCCTCTCTCACCTGTGTGGGAAGATTTACAATTAACGTATAAAGTAGAAAGGGCAGTTAGCACTCCAACGTCATGCCTAGACTAAGATAATGGCTACCATAGCACAGAATTAATGAGAATGTGTGCTAATACGTTTCCTCTATCATTCCAAATAAAGTTAAACACTAAACATAATAACGAGCTAGGAAACTATAGGAGAGCTGCAGTCCTACCATCTCTTGTTTCAAATATGCCACAAAATGGTACAGGATCCGTAACGCGTAATCAGTTTTCATTGGGCTTTCCATCTTTACAAATGGGAACAGCAAAGAAAATTGCTTGTTTGTGGGAGGCCTCATCAGTGCTATCTTTCATTGTTCAAAAGGGGCAACCTTTATTGGTAAGCAACATGGCACCTACAAACCTTATCAAGTGACCAAAGATAGAATTCTTGCACTTCTCCATCTCCCACTCGGGGCACAAATTCTTCAGGCAGCTCCAGGTCATATACAAACTGGCATTCAGGATAGATGCCTCCATCTGACCCTTCATATGTGTAGCTGGGATGGGAAAAAAAGAGAGAATAATTCAATCACACCAGTGACTTGTGTAGAGAATGTTCAGGTATGTTCTCGTGTGGAGTAACACTAATTTGAGTTACAGAGAGGTAGTGACAGAGAGGTCATTCAGAGGAGCCAAGCCATCTTTTTATACTGCTTTCCTATGAAATGAGGAGTGACATTTAGAGGTCCATGTATGCTTTATGGATAAATGCTGTGTGCTACATCAAGGCAATCTGTGGTCTGGAAATTCTACATATTAACACTGCTTCTATATTTGACATAGTTTTCACGATTCAGCTGGAATAGGTAGCAATCAAGAAAATCACCATATAGTTGTTGAATGAAAAATTGATTATAAATACAGTATGTTCCCTTGATGTCAACTTCAAGGGAAATATGTATGTATATATGCACACAAGCAAACATAAATACTGCTACACTACAATGTACCTTGGATTTTAGAACTTTCTGCATTACCTGATAGTTCCAACAGATTTGGATAATGTAGCAAGGGAAGCAGGAATGCAAGCCTCTTCTTGGCACTCTTTTATTAGTGTCTCTCTGACACCCAGCTCTGATGAAATGCCACCTGCAGCCTAGCCAAAAAACAAAACCAAAACCAAAACAAAACCCCTTAAATTGTGGTTCACCATAAAGCAAGCAGCCAACATTAGCTATTTTTGGTATTTAAGAAGGATCTTTTCCATCAAACAGAAGAAGAATTTCTGAGTTGGCAAATTAGATAGCTTCAAGACTTCTTTGGAGCGTTTGCACACAGTCCTCGACTTACAACCATTTATTTAGTAAACATTCAAAGTTACAATGGCACTGACAAAAGTGATTTATGACTGGTCCTCGCACTTACAACTATTGCCGCATGCCCACAGTCACATGATCTAAAATTGGGTGCTTAATAACGCATGAATTTACAATGGTTACACTATCCTGGGGTCATGTGATCACCATTTGGGACCTTCCCAACTGGCTTCTGACAAGCAAAGTCAATGGGGAAAATCTAGATTCGCTTAATTACTGTGTATTTCACTTAATTGCAGTGGTTTGCTTAACAACCATAGCAAAAAAGGTCATAAAATTGGGTGCGGCTCTCTTTAACTGCCTTGCTTAGCAAGAGAAATTCTGGTCCCAATTGTAGATTGAGGACTACTATATATGCTTTTAATCTGTAAGAAAAATATCGGCAGGAAGAACTATGTTCACATTGCTAAGAAAAATGGTTCATGCTGAAATTATAATTTTGTATAAATAATAAAGGCTTATTTCTATTTAGGGCATTTAACCCAATACTGTGGCCTGCCCAAGCTCATTAAGTTAAGTGATTTCTCTGGCTGTATTGGAGCAATAAAGAGTATTTAGACAACTGTTAGCTAATCCCATCTTCATATGAGATATTCTATTTGTCATCCTATTTTATCTCTTACCAAATTATCCAATAAGCCAGGATATGTGGGTTTGTTCAAGGCCCTACGGGCCAGCCACATGTGCATTTCATCATTTCGCCAAGTATAGCCATTCAGGTGGGCACCATAGCACTTCACTCCCAATAGTGCTGGATCAAGAGAAATCAGATATCAATTTAGGCAGCATTTCTTGCTGCCTAAACCAAACACCTACCTTTGCACCATATGTTCTGATTTTATGAGTAATTTCATCTGCTTAAGCCTTCATAATGTATTTACTATTAATAGTATTTACTATTAAAATACTGCGTTGGGGAATGTTGACAAGAAAATAGGATAGTAAAGGAACAGTGAGAATGTCCATAAACACAATTCCTTCTTTACAATTCAATGCAATATTTGAAGAATTCTTACGCAAGTTTAGACTTTTCTTTATTTCTCTAGAGCTGCTGAAGTTGATCCAAGATTGGTGGTCCATTAAAAATACCTAAAAACCAATCCCAAATTTTCAATAATCAGAATTTTGCATTGAAGAGACTGCATTGTGGTTAACTCCAATGTAGAAAACAAATTACTACCGTCTCTTCTGAAGTGATTTGCCTGTGCTTAGCTTCCTATACACTGATATATCAAGGCCCATGGAAGTCTGATAATTTCTAATTGTTGAGTTTTATGGAAGAGGAATGCTTGGCATGAACAATTTTTTTAATAGCATAATATTGGTGAGGAAGAAATCTGATTTTTCATAGGAAAGGAAAATTTTTTTTTTTTTTTTTTTTTTTTTTTTGTTTAGTATATTTATATTTTTTTTTTTATTTGGGGTGTTTTTTTTTTTTTTTTTTTTTTTTTGGTGTGCAGTGATCTTGATATGCTTTACTGTATTCATCCTAACAATTTGAAGGAATAGCGATCTACCTTTTACATCCAAACTATGCCATCGGTTTTAAAATAAAATTATAAAATATGTGTTCAAAGGCCTATAAAATTATATATCGGTATTCAGGAAGCAATATTGGAGCAAAATGTGATGGCAAGATTCGTAGAATTTGTTCATTCCTACTTTTGGGTTGGGAAACAGGAAGAAAATATTTAACATTTTCCTTTAGAATTGGTGAACATACCTAAACAAATGCAGAAATTTATTTTATGTATTTGCTCATGGGACACCTTAATAATGAAACAGTTTCTGAAACAAACAGAGTATTTACAGTATTTAAACTATTGTCAATGCGCATATTTAAAAGAATATCAGCAAGGAAGCCACATTTCTTCACTGAGATTTCTTCACTAAGGCATTTCTTATCTAAATTTCCTAAGTAGATGAAATACTTTGGACTCTGATGTGAGGAATGCCGTAAGTTCTTTGGTTGAGGCTTTATCCCATGTCTCTGCAGCTTAAAACAGTTTTGTTAGATTTAAATCCCACATTTTGCACAGGAGTTCAAAGCACCCTACATAGTGCACCATTCCGATTTTCCTCATAACAGCCCAGTAAGAGAAGATAAACAGAAAAAAACAATTAGCCCAAGTTACCCAATGAGTTTCCATGACTGGGGATGGGCTAGAATCTTGGCCTCTCTGCCCCTAGTACAACACATTAACTATCATACCACTCTGCCTCTCTTTTCTAAGATAATTTATAATTTTAAAAATTACACACAGTGGAATTATTTACTTTTGCACAAGTCAGGTCTTTCCTATACAGCATAGTGCCAAGATTTTTAAATTTTAAACTTACGCGTTGCAGCACGTTCCATGCTGAAGAAAGGTGTGTCACAAAAATAGGGCATTACATTGTACATCTGAAACAGAGGCATATTTTAATTAGTGAATAGTTCTGGTTTTGCACCCCCCACTGCACTGTCTTCCTACTAAGCTGTTATTCAGAATAGAAACACTGGACTTTTCTTGCCTACATCTCTTCTATAGTCAGAAATAGAAGAGAGTCCCCTTCCTTTTGCTTGGTTGCGCCAAGTCCTCTCACCTCATCCCTCCATCCTTTTAAACAAGGAAAAGCTTGCTGTGCTTTCAGCTCCTTGAGCACTCTTTGTACAGCAGCTGTCCTCTGGTCACAAGAAGTCAGTTGTTCGTTAAGTTCCACCCTTGGAGGGGCTTTATCTCCCTGAGACACTGAGAAAACAGTCGGGTACTGATGGAGACATTTGGCTACAGCCAGTGGGACATATCCTACTTGTTGTCCAGCAACTATAAATGGCAAACACAGCGCCTTGGAAGAATCTGCAAAGAAATCAACCCAAATCAATCTCTCTTGCAGCTAAGATCTAGTTTCTACAAATAAGTCAAATCTGCCAAAGTGCTTCTTAGGAAAACGATCTGTGGGTTACTAACTTGACAACTGCAGTGATTCACTTAACAACTGTGGCAAGAATGGTCATAAAATGGGGCAAAATTAATTTAACAAATGTCTTGCTTAGCAACAGAAATTTTGGATTTAATTGTGCTCGCAAGTCAAGGATTACCTGTACAAACCGAAAGATGAGGTAGAGAAAGTAGCTTTTGTGGTAACAAAACTTACAGCAAAATCATTATGAGGAAAGGATTAATAACAGTCCTAGAACCTGAGGAAAAAATGCCTACATAGACCAACATTTTCTTCTTATAGAGGTAAATAGGTGCCCGTATGAAAATCACAAGCAGCATGCAAACAACCAATACTGAAAAGCACTTTATTATTGATATTTATCTGCATGATTAGTGACCATAGATAATTTTATTGATGGATTTATCCAATTTTGTTTCAAGCAATTCAAGTTGATGGCTATCATGTAAGCTAAAAAGCTTCAAGCTGCTTTCTTGACAGATAACTTGAGCTTTTGCATTTTCTTTTCTGTACTTTTCCAAAACCTACAACTTTTTAAGGTGCAGTGATCAAAACCTGAATATTACGTGACATCACTGTACACATTTGTGAAAAATCATTACAGTATCTGATTTTTTAATTCATTTCCTACTTATCCAAGTTATATAGAACTTGCCTTTTCAGAGCAATTGCCACAATTCAGTTGGCGTCTTCATCCACCAATTCACTACATTCCCAGTTTCTTTCCTGGACATCATCTCAGATTCACTCAGAACACATAAAATTAAGCCTTTTGCCCCATTGCTTTTACATGACTTATCTTAAACCATGTTTGCCATTTGATGTCCGTTTCCTTGTTTGCAAAGAGCTTTTCATTGTCATTTACTTAAAAACAACAACCTTTAAGTATCAGCAAACGGATCCACTTCAGAGTTTGCCTTCATTCCAGATCGTTTTAGGAAGGCGCTGAAAAGCACCAGTCCCAATGTTTGCAAAAACCGTCCGTTTATTCCTACTCTCGGCTTTCTGTACCAGAAATAATTAAACCATAAGCGAATGTTCCTTTTTTCTTGCTGTTTGCATAGCGGTCTTCGAAGAACCGCAAGCGATTTGCAAACGAAGCGGGGGGGAAATGAATTCAGTCCGTTTCTCATTGATTTCTTCCGCGCTTTTAAAGGAAGTGGCGGTTACCTTTATATACGTTCCCATTATTTGGGTCTCTCCCCATAGCAGAGCTGGAGGTAATGCAACATGCCCTTACGAGGTCAAGCTCGCCTTGGCTTACCTTTAGGCTGAAGCTTTCTGCATTTCTAGCGGTTGAATTTCAATCCTGTCCAGGACGTTTAATATTGAAAGGCGTCTAAATGCTGGCATTAAATCTGCTTGTGTGTGTCTGTATGCGCTCCGGTGGCTAAATTCTGTAGAAAACGGCTCACGCGGAAAGCCCGCGGTCATACCTGCTCCATGAAAGGAATTCATCTTCTTCAGCAGCTTCCGCACTCGCTTCGACCATCCTTCGGCCGCCATGGTGCCTCTTGTATAAAGGCCGCCCTCACCTCTGCTCATCACGCCGGACCATTCCAAGCGTAATTCTCATTGGCTCGACCAGTCGTTCTGATTCCTGATTGGCCTTCATCCTTCGAATTCCATCGGGAAGCTCCGGAGAGCTCAGAGATCCGACTTAGTAGCGCTTCGCCTCTTTTACCGTCGAAGGTTTCTCGTGTTGGTGACTGGAGGTGAGAAACACGTTAAAAAAAAAAAAAAAAAACCTTGCACGGAGAGAAATATATGAGGATGTTTTTTTAGAAAGGCTTCTAGTAGAGAACTTGGAAAGCGACCAACTATTACAATACCTCGGGAGTGAAAAGGATGTGGGTCTGCATTCATTGGAAGATTTCTGGAGTTTGCAATGCAGTAACTAGATCAGAGGTCTCCAACCTTGGCAACTTTAAGACTTGTGGACTTCAACTCCCAGAATTCCTCAGTCAGCTGGCTGAGGAATTCTGGGAGTTGAAGTCCACAAGTCTTAAAGTTGCCAAGGTTGGAGACCCCTGCACTAGATAGCAAGGGTGTCCAACTCTTCGTGGTTTAATAATGCAGACATAGGTTCCCATCATACTGTTCTCTTTCAGAAAATGCCACTTTATCCAAAGTGGACAAAAGAGAAGTGGAAGACAAAGGAAATTGAAACCATAAGCTAAGAAAAAAAGAAATCTAATTAAATCTAGCTGACAGCAACACTACTGTGAGGGAGATGGGCAGTTAAGAAGTGTGAAACATACATACATACATACATACATACATACATACATACATACATACATACATACATACATACTGTTGACATGGCCCTTGCCCTCATGCCCATTAGACTCACTGCCTTAACCCGTTTTAATTTTTGAATACTTAATTTAAGTGGAAAGGTGATAAGTAAACCAGCAAACCACCTTTGTATTTACAAGAGTGGCATTTGATTTGGTAGAAAATAAAAATGATGGATGCCCACTACCCCACACTGTCCGGAAAAAAAGGGAAAAGATTTTGTAAGTGACTATGACATGCTTTCCAATATTCTAATGTGCCTTTTGAACCATAAAAATTTAATAAATAATAATAAAATAATAAAGGAATGACTATTCTTTTGTTCATATGGTAATAAGGATTGTTCAGTTTCTGTTCTTTCTGGTCAGAGAATTTAATTTTCGGGAAACATTGAACCTTACAACCCAACTCGAGTGTGTAAATGACACAGCCAGGAAAAACTTCACCATTTGATTCAGGTAGATTTATTACCCTGACTTCCAGATTGAGGCCAGGTAGATCCAACTCTTTCTGCCAGTCTGGTGATATGACTTAGATGTTTACATAAAAGATATAGAAATGTATTTCTTTAGAAAAGAAAAGAATGCCAAATAACATTACTATCTTCTAGAATTGACTAAATTATCAAAAATAATTTGGTAGGAAGCTAACAGCGTTCTGTGCACCTCAGCGTATAGTCATGCTGGCCACATGATGATGGAAATGTCTTCGGACAATGCTGGCTCCCTCGGCTAAGAAACGGTGATGAGCACCACCCCCTAGAGTTAGAAATGACCGGATAGCGGAAGCTTTTATCTTAAACAGAAATAATGTGCAAGAGTGTGAAAGCTCACTTGCTGTGTCATTGATTTCATTCTAATTTAGCTGTTAGCCTGCAGTGATATTATTCATACAGTGCTTAGTTTAGCTACTTAGAGCATTATGGAGAAAGCAGGGCAGACAATAACAGTTCTGTTCTAATTACACTGGCTACCTGTCTGTGGCTTTAATGTAGTGCTGGCTTTGAACTTTAAAACACTCAACTTTGCACGATCAGGTTATCCAAAGGACCTCTTTCCTCCTGAGAACCTGCTCAAAATTTGATCTCGGGGCCTTCTGTTGCATTGATAAATTAAATTACTGAATTTAACAGAAACATTACCTAGTTTGTATTTGTACTTTCTTTCCATTGCTGGCTAAACACATACTTCCTAAAAGCTCCCCATAACTATGTATCTAGGATACACTTAACTTATATAGTGGTACCTTGGTACTCAACTGCTTTGAAACTTATCAAATTTGGTACTCAACACATTTTGACATGAAAATTTGTACTCATCGTTTGGTACTGGACGCACAATCTAGAACTTGTTGGTGTTGGCTGCCTTGTGGCTCACTACAATATTCCTTGTGGGGAAAAAATGTTTCGTACTCATCGTTTTTGGTACTCGTTGCACCTCCTGGAACCAATCAATGATGAGTGCCAAGGTACCACTGTATATTGAGTTAAGTCATATCCTCGGTTTTGACAGTAGCTCAAACCAGAAATCAACTAATTAGGCTAAGGAAAATTTTGAAAAAAGCCCTTCTCCAAGATTAAAAATAAGCTTGCATGTTGTATAGACATCTACATGATGTCTTACTAAATTTGGTGAAGTATGTTGTATGACAACAGCCAATGTATGAAAATAGTTTTTCATTATTTAGTTCAGAATCCAGTAACAGAAATGTGCTGCTCTAATAAAGGGGGGGGGCTCCATTCAGCCATCAATTTTAATTCCAGTTCAAAAGAATCAAACTTCAGTCATTGAGTTAGGGAAACATTCTTCTTTATTTTTATAATTATTAATATTACACTTTGAATATTTTTACATTTTTCTTTCTATTCTTTTCCCTAAAGTGTCTGATCTCTTTAAGAATTTTTTTTTATCACAATGGCCAGTAGAAAAATAACCAAACTCTTAAAAACAAAGACGCTCTTTAGCGCTTCCCACAAAGATCAGGAGAAAAGAGAACCGTGGAACAGTGCAGAGTGGAGACACTTTACAAGTATGGGGTGAGGAAGCAATGGGTTTAGAGCATATCACAAAGGGACTCAAGGTTTACTACCGGTATGTACAGAGCAATTAGTATCAATGGCTGTGCAAGTGCCCTGCTTTAAATCAAACAGTTGGGAATGCGAGGCTGAGTCATAAACCCTGTATAGAGGTTTGTAGTAAATTAATTTTCTTCAGTGTGCTTGATTTTAATTTATACTTGATTGGCCTCTGTTATGATCCACCAAGTAGCAGAACCCCTTTGGGATTGTAATGGGACTGGGAAGTTGGAGCTGTTGCTTCATCTTTCCAGGTTGGGAATAGAACCTAGGAATTTGAGGGAAATTATTGTTTTTCTGTGAAATTTGTACTCTAGCAAGCCATCCAGAAAATCAAGCATCATTTCTTAAAAAAAAAAAGGGGGGGATGTGGGAAAAAGTATTTTAAAAGACACTCCCTCTTGGCTGTTTCATCTCAGGGGAACATATCAATAGTATATGCTGTTAAATCTAGCTTGTTCTACTTGTTATCCCAGTCTCCAATATAAACCCAGTTGACTAGCAATCCACTGAAGGTACTAAGTCATTCTGCTTGCCTGCTTGGGACTGTACAAAGGTATGGATTGGTATTGTGATCAAACTTTTTGGAAGCTGCCACACCCTGCCAATATGGGTTTGGGTTGGTAGGTCAAAAGCCATGCACCCTTTTGTTATGTGATCACCATGCTCCCTTAGCTCTCCCTTTGGAAGCATGGTCTCCACGCTCACTTTCCAACATGTCCCATTGTTTCTAGAGAAGTGACACACCTTCTCGATATTGTTCCATGATAAAAAGTGCTTCCACCCCCCCACCCCCAAAAGGGCCTGGCCTAGAGGCAAAAGTATCTATGCCTAGTTGCCCCTCTTCTTCAAAGCTGGTCAATTTCTGGATTGAATATTGCAGCTTTGTACTCAGAACAAAGTGGATGGCATATCTTAGATACCGGTCTTTTTTTCCTCTCACATTTTCATATCAGTCAAACCAGATGATTCACAAAAGAATCCAGATGATTGTCTTTATAACTGACCTCTTTTTGTTCCCCCATTTCTTTTCCCTATAAATTCCACTGTATCATGAAAGAACTAGAACCATCTCCAGTGTACTAAATACCACTTAGATTGATCAATAGATGTTATCAATAAATTAATAAGAAACTGGCCTCCCCATCCTGCCTCAGCATCTTAATTCTTTGTGCTTTACAGTTATTAAAACACTTCAAAAGAACTGAATTTGCTGCAGGAGAGAGAGGAGGGGCGTTTACTCAGACTTTAAGCAGCTGGTGTCATCTCCAGATCACACTGGTTATGCAGGCTGAGAATCCAAAGGCAATCAGGTTAGGGAAGAATGTTCTAGAGCGTTTTGGGAATTGGCTTGGCTGATGTTGGAGTCCAGTGGTTATGGATCTGATTGCAAGGAACTTTCAGTGTTCAGATCCAGATTCTAGGCTCTTTCCTACAAGACTAGTATTGCTGTTTTACCGACAGCATCCAAGGAAGTTGCATCACTGTGCCATCCAGGATGAAAGTTGGAGCCCCTTGGTCTTCTAGTAGCAGGGAGGGATGTGTAAAGAAAGAAGACTCTTGTGTTACACTGGACTGGCTTTTCCCTTCACATCACATCTTCAACAGAAAAAGGGTGAGGGTTCTGTAGCAAAACACCAAATAGAGTGACAATCCTTCAAAAGACGGAGGATCAATGAGAGTTCAGTTCAGATGATTTTCATTTGCTGTAATCGAGATTCTTGGGGAGAAGAAGAAACCTGATCCCTCACTACATGCACAGACATACACACAATCTATTATTAAGAAATGTCCTATCCTTGAAGCTATTTGTCAGG
The DNA here is from genome assembly GCA_003457575.1 of Thermophis baileyi. NCBI lineage: Eukaryota > Metazoa > Chordata > Lepidosauria > Squamata > Dipsadidae > Thermophis > Thermophis baileyi. The sequence goes on along the minus strand of QLTV01004024.1, from coordinate 414,582 downwards.
GATTAAAGAACAGAGAACTGAGCAACAGCTACTGTAATTTCCAAACTAGTAAATTGATGGTGAAAAAAATGGAGGCTTCTCCAGCCAAAGCCCTGATCTCTCCCTATGCAGTCGTGATTGGAAAAATTTCCCTTTCTGTACCCTAAAAACCCAGGAAGGCTGACACATTTAGACATCCACAAATCTCGGAGGGTGGAGTGGGGGGGGGCTTACTGGCACATAACTGCATCCATCTTTATCCCGGGGGAGGGGGATGGATAGAGGTGTGCCAGTCATCCATGCCCTGATGTTGGTCTGGACAGTAGGCTTAGCTCTTAGACTTATAACCTACATTTCCATAGAGAAGCAAGCAATCCAGCAACAAAGCCAACTCAATCACCCTATCTTGTGGTTTCCTCCCTCACTTTTTACTTTTGATGGAACAAAAATAGTTTGTTGCGTATTTCAGTAGACGACATGCTTTCTTGGCACCCATCTGAAAATAAGCCGCCTCTTAAAAGAGTACCAGTTCACAAATAGAACTGAACAAATACACACGGCTTGGACAGACCTGAGAATACTTCATTAAAAAAAAAAAAGACATCTCCTTAGCTTATGGGAGATACTGTATGCATCCATCGTGCTCTATATGAATCCCCACATGAACCTGCATTATAAGCTGTCTGAAGGGATTAAATGCGTACCCTATTATCGCCCATCTCTTTAGCCTTACACCCGTTGCTGGCAATTCACACACACGTGTAATCCACATGCTCACACATATCATACATAGGCTCACATGTGGGTTGCCCTAATGGAGGAAAGGAGAGCCATCCCCCAACCGCAAAGAAGACCTGGGACACAAAGATTGTTTTTCAAACGGAGACTTGGTGCAGTGCCCTTTAAGAGAGGCCCTGCCCCTCGTGGTCCATATCCAGAAGTGCGCAGGGTGACAGGAGGGCTGCCCTCATTCAGCAGAGGTGTCCCTGGGGCCTCAAAAGGTATCAGAGCACAGTGTTCTCCATGCAGCTGCCACCCAGCGATGAGCGGAACGCCTGCAGCTGGGAGACCCCGTGAAGATGGACACAGGCAGCTGCGACCACCAAGACGTGGAAGATCTGGTGAGAATGGAACTAGAAAGAAAGGAGAAGAGAGGCATTGGAGCCCAACCTGCCTCATATTGACCATCCCCACATTATGAGATTTCTTTTTGTTCTTGACATTCACAAATTAAACAGAAAACAAAGTAGCTGGGGCTTCTGCAGGATTTGTGACTTAAGATCGCCAGCCGAGCCATGCATTAAGTGTAGTCAATACCCTGGTTTCTCTTCAGATCATATAAATCTGTCATCTAAGTGTTTCGCAGCACTTACTCTGTATTTTTCATTAATTTTATACTGCTTGCATGCAAACACACATTAAGTACATTAATAATGTGCATAATTTTATATATATATATTTGACTTGTTTTTTTTTTAAATCTTGCTTTTATGGATTGCACGCTGTCACATCCTCTGGGTAGGCTATCCTTAAGCTTCCTTATATTCTCTCTCCTTCCTAAAAAAACAAAAACAAAACAAAAAAACGGGAGGAGGCAAAAATGTCACTCTGCCTATTCTGGGAATGTTGCCATGTCACCATTTCTCTTGTTTGAAAAAAGGTTGCCTACCTTGTCTGATTTGGTATGGGCCCTCACAGTTTGCCAAGGCAAAGTACTTATCTTAATCTGCCTCCTGATATTTTGGACGTGACAAAATGAAATGTCAGATTTATCACAGAATGAAGCTATGGCTTTTACCAAGAGAAAAGATAATGTGGAACTCATATGAAGACTCTCAGTTTAAATACTTCCATCCCTCTTCCATATTTTCTTGCCAAAGACATACCCAGATGTCACACTTGCCCGGGAAGAAACGTTCAGGAATGCGGGCAGCATACAAGCCCACTCCCAAGATGTAGAGGACTGCCATGAGGAAGAGCCAACCAATCTGTCCCACTGTCGTGGCCTTGATAAAACCTTCAGTGAACATGAAATGGAGGGTGGGCACTAGTCCACTCAGCCCTAGGCCCAGAAATACACCTACCCCAAAAAGAAAGAGAGAATGTAACTTGGACGGACAGTCCCGTGGTTTTAACATCAATCCAACTAATAAAATCTTAACCCCCAAACTGGAGTCTTAATGTTGCTAATGAAGGATCAGCTGTTGCAAATTTAGACAACAAAAGCACACACATATTTTCATATTGAACTGATGTTGTTGGCACTGGCTATCATATGCTAGTTACTGTTTTGTTCCTGCATCTTTTATATTAACTCAGTATGCCAGCTGTTCCCAACCTGGTTCCCTCCTGATGTGTTGGGATTACAACAGAGGTGGGTTTCAGCAGGTTCTGACCAGTTCTGGAGAACCGATAGCGGAAATTTTGAGTAGTTCGGAGAACCGGTAAATACCACCTCTGACTGGCCCCACCCCCATCTATTCTCTGCCTCCCGAGTCCCAGCTGATTTGGAGGAAATGGAGATTTTGCAGTAACCTTCCCCTGCCACGCCCACCCAGCCACGCCACGCCCACCAAGCCACACCCACAGAACCGGTAGTAAAACAAATTTGAATCCCACCACTGATTACAACTTCTTTTTCATGTTGGACTTTCCTCACATTTGGACAATGTTAGATTTAGGAAGGCTGCATTGTGCTAGGCAAGTTCCTCTATATCCGTGATGGCGAACCTATGGCACGCATGCCAGAGGTGGCACGCAGAGCCATCTCTGTGGGCACACGTGCAGTCGCCAGCTGCTCTTCTGGTTTCCAGCGCTGGTCTTCGCGGGCGCCAGAAAACAGCCTGAAAAGGGCCCGGAAAACGGCCTGTTTTTTGGCCGTTTTCAGGCCGTTTTTCGGGCTGTTTTCAGGCCATTTTCCGGGCCATTTTCCAGCTGTTTTTCGGGCCATTTTCAGGCCGTTTTTTGGGCTGTTTTCCGGCCATTTTCTGGCCATTTTTCCAGCCGTTTTTCTGGCTGTTTCCAGGCCATTTTCCGGGCCATTTTCCAGCTGTTTTTCGGGCTGTTTTCCAGCTGTTTTCTGGCCATTTTTCAGGCCGTTTTCTGGCCGTTTTTCTGGCTGTTTTCAGGCCGTTTTTTGGGCCATTTCAGGACGTTTTTCGGGCTTTTTCAGGACATTTTCCAGGATGTTTTCAGGACATTTTTCAGGACGTTTTTGGCCCGAAAAACGGCCCAAAGACAGCCTGAAAAACGGCCTGAAAATGGCCAAAAAAATCGGCCAAAAACAGGCATGCCCGCACCGGCCAGCTGGTCTTTGGGTTTCTGGTGCTCCGGCACGCACACATGCACACAAATTCTGGTTTGGGCACTCAGTGCCGAAAAGGTTCGCCATCACTGCTCTATATTATATAATTACTTCGGTTTCCAATGATCAGGTTATGAGTGTTTTTTGTGTACCAAAATTGGCACAATTGAAAAATACAAGAAAGGTCTTGGAATCTTGGCACCCCTGAGATTTCCAGAAGCATATAAATAGAGGACTCCAAAAACTAGTGAGAACTGTGTGGCCAAAAACAGAAACGGTTGTGGGAAGAGAAAGACCAGGGAAAGGAAACAGAACCAAAAGACTGGAAAGCAACTAACAGTATTCCCCGTCTTTAATAGGTTTCTCCACATAATGTGGTAGTGTGAGGATGCAGTCAAATCAAGAATAGTTAGTTACCTGCCCGCACTGCCCGATACTGTGGCGTGGCAAAGTGATCCGACTGCGACACCATGATGGCAGTTATACCCAGCACACAGATGATGATGAGGTAGATGAGCTGGGGTTGTGGTGAGCAGTAGAACGAGTAATACAACCAGGGAACAAAACTGCCCATGGTGAGCAGGGCAATTCCAGAGTAATCCAATCTGTACAGAAGGTACCACAGAAAGCAAGGTTGGGTGATCAGTGGACATCATGCATAGGGGCAGGGCTTGGTGTATAAAGTTTAAATTACAGGAAACTTTAAACAATTTTACTAAAGTATAGATCTCTATAGCCACAGTGTGGGCAAGATATTGTGAAGAACCTCTAGCTTTCATTATACTGCCAAGATGATCCATGTTATGGGAAGCATGTATGCAGACATCATAGATAGCAAGGATTGTACCTACATGCCAGTTTCTACAAGGAAGAATCACATTTTTTGTCACATTATGGTGGCTTGACTAAGGAGAACAATGAAACCCTCTTTTATGAACTAGTAACTGATGTTGTTGCCTCCTCCTAAAATGGAGGCATTCTCCATAGGTATCCCACTATAATCCCTGCCCACAGATTTTACAGGCTTCTGTAGCACTAACCAGAGACAAGATATAGCCAGGGCTCTTTCTCAGGCCTGCACTTCTTGTGGTCCACTGGGTCAGCCTTCAAATTCTCACTCAGCACGACCTTTGACTTGGCTGCCTGGGACTTGTCATCTCAACAGAATCAGGAAGTGCTCGGGAGGTGAAAAGATGCACTAGACCAGGGGTCTGCAACTTTAAACACTCAAAGAGCCACTTGGGCCCGTTTCCCACAGAAAACAAAACAACGGGAGCCACAAAACCTGGGTGGGCGTGGCCAACTCGTCACTCACTCCCACCCAGTCACGACCCCCCCCCAGCCACACCTACCCAGGTTTTGTGGCTCCCCGTGTTTTGTTTTCTATGGGAAATAGGTATCTCCGTCTCTCATCTCTCTCTCCCTCCCTCCCTTTCCTCTCTCTCTCTGTCTATCTCCCTCTCTCATCTCTCTTTCTCTCTCATCTCTTTTATATCTTTCTCCCTCCCTCTCATCTTTCTCTCATCTGTCTTTTTTTCTCTTTACTCTCTCTTTCTCTCTCTCCCTTCCTCCCCACCCATCTCTCCCTCCCTCCCTCCTCTCTCTCTTTCTCCCTCTCTCTCCCCCTCTCTCTCTTTGTGCTGAGGAACAATCCCCCCCCCCCGCAAAGGCTTCTCTT
>QLTV01004024.1:369871-409562 GCA_003457575.1 Thermophis baileyi | reverse complement strand
TGACTAGAAGCCCTCCAAAGTGCCTTCCATCTGTCTCCCCCCTCTCTCTGTGTGTCTCTATGTGTGTGTGTGTGTGTGTGTGTGTGTGTGTGTGTGTGTGTGTGTGTGTATCTCTCTCTCTCTTTCTCCCTGTCTCTGTGTCTCTTCTCACTCTCTCAGAAAGCCGTGCATGCTCTCCTTGGGGCTTTTCACTACCCGTTTTTCTTTCTTCCTTTTGGAAATCCGGGCTGGCTGAGGAATGAGCACAACCCACAATGGAGGCTTCCCTCCCCCTCCCCCTCCTCTAGTGCGCACCCTCCCGGCCCCGCCACAGCCGGCCAGGGGGTCGCGAGAGGAGGAGTGGAAGGAGGAGGGAAGCCTCCGCCGCGGGTTGTGCTCATTCCTCAGCCAGCCCGGATTTCCAAAAGGAAGAAAGAAAAATGTGTAGCGAAGAGCCTGAGAGCATGTAGGGCTTTCCGAGAGAGCGAGAAGAGACACAGAGATAGGAAGCGAGAAATAGAGAGAGAGGGGGGGGACATTGGCTGATGGGTGAGCATCTTTCGTGAGGGCCGAATCCAGCCAAATCTCTCTCTCTCTCTCTCCCCCCCTCCCTCCCTCCCTCCCGGAAATGGCGGGTGGCTACTTCTGGGTTTGCTCTCCAGAGAGAGAGAGGGAGAGGGAGAGGGAGAGGGGGAGGGGAGGGAGAGAGAGAGAGAGAGAGAGAGGGGGAGAGAGAGAGAGAGAGAGAGAGAGAGAGATGGGCTATTGTGCTCAGTGCTCGGTGGGGGAGGGGAGCGCTTCCCCATGCTGCCCCCTTTCTCTTGGCCCTGACGACAAGGGAGGAGGAAGGCCAGGCTTGGGGGATGGCCCCCACCTCGCAAGATCCGCCCCCACTATTTTCTCCCAGCCCTCTTTGGTGGCGGCAACAGCAAATGTACCACAATGAAGGCAGAATGCTGTTGCCGTGCAAAGGCAAGTAGAAGGGTGCTTTGCTCCCGCACTAGGGTTCCGGCCATGCCACTGCCGTGACAGGATGATGGCTCTTTCATCCCTCTGCCGCAACAGGGTGACAGGGAGCCACAGCAGAGGGCCCAAAGAGCCGCATGCGGCTCCGGAGCCACAGGTTGCAGACCCCTGCACTAGACTAAATGCAGCTCACCCATTATTGGCTCAAGAAGTCTTGAGGAAAAGGACTGTCTATTGGCTTCCCTGTGATAAGCAAGAGCACAGTGAGAGCCCCTTCTGAAATCCCCCAAATATCTCTTGTGTAACACCTCCCACAAATACCTCTTGTGTAACACTTGTGTATGGTATATTTACCATAAATGTACTTTGTGACTTACTGTCCTTGGGAAACCATTTATAGCCGTGTTTCTCAACCTCAGCAACGTTAAGGTATGTAGGAGAATTTTGGGAGTGGAAGTCCACACATCTTAACATTGAGGAGGTTGAGAAGCACTGATTTATCGTGCTCTAAAGAACACCACTTCGGAGCCATTGTTACAAAAATGAATCAGATGACTCCAAGATACAACTTCAATTGGAGCACAGCATTTTTATTAAGTTTCAAATGGTGAAGCATCAGCTGCGAGGTCCTATCAGGACCCTGGGTTGTTTCCAGATGCTGCATGGTGCTACAGGCCAGCCCAGACAGTGGCATACCAGAGTCTTGATGCACCTCCATCGCTGGTTGCTTGTGTAGCACAGAACAGAAGAAAAAGGTTGGGGGTGGGGAGATTGGCAAACTCCTGACAGATTCCAATACCTGATTGGTCATCTACTTTGGCTTGATGGGGATTTTCTTTTACAATAAGAAAGGCTATCCAGTTATCAGCCAAAGAAGAAATTTGCCTCAGATACTCTAAGCATAAGTCCCCACGTTTCATTATGAGAGAATACATCTTGATTCTTAATTATTAATTCTTAATACATCTTGATTCCCACTTATGACTGCATGACTGTAACTTTGTTGCTTGTATCCTTACTATTTATATTGATTATTTCCCAGTATGATTTGATTGCTTATTTGTACCCTATGACTATCATAAGTGTTGTACCTTATGATTCTTGCAATGTATCTTGTCTTTTTATGTACACTGAGAGCATATGCACCAAAGACAAATTCCTTGTGTGTCCAATCACACTTGGCCAATAAAGAATTCTATTATTCTATTATTCTCTATTAATTCTTGCCTGCTGGTCACATGCCTCAGAAATTTGTGGGAGGCTGGAGGAGGGGAAATCAACTTACTTGGAGAAGGTGCGAGAAACTTTCTCAGAGTGGCAATAGACTGTGTGAAATACCCAGGAGAAACAGAGACAGAGAATGGCTCCGAGGAAAAACATGCCAAAGACCACACGCTCCTGGATGGGGGCCACATATTTCATGTTGGGACTGAACATGTATCCAATGCCCAAAACCAGGAAGAAGAGGAACCCTGAGGAGAGGGAAGAAAGTTACCAATATATAAATGTTTCTGCATGTATTCAAATACTGGGGCATGTTTGGAAACAGGAAACATACATCTGGTTTGGCAGGGACTGACTGTAGGAATCCTTTCGGAATCTACCCCTGAAGAGACTCCATTTCAGGAACTTCATAGGCCTTTCTCAAGTTGGGAGAATCAATGTGTGAAATGGGAGACTGAAGAAGTACAAGTGGCTTCTGGTGTGAGTCATGGTTGACTGAAGACGTCTCTGCGAACAAGTGGAGACAACTGCTATGAAGACAAAAGACCAGTGAGCAGATTGATTGTTCGAGTCTCTCCAGAGAAGGGGAGAATTGGAGATTGCCTATGAGTGCTCTGTACAGCAATTCCTCATGAGAAACAAGAAAAGCAGCCTCCAGCTGGTTTGAATGCCAGCAGCCAAGCAAGACAATATCTTTGTTCTGAGCAGCAGTGAAGCCTTTCGTAAGATCACAAAGGAAATGTTCAATTTAATTACTTTATGGATGTTAAAGACATTCAAAATGGCAAGCTTAATTTGACACCTGATGAGTTTTACTTTCTTCTTTGGATTTAACGAACTTTAAGCGAGAGACTGAAGAATTTAAAATAAATTTGAAAAATACAGCAGTGGTGTATGACATTTACAAAGTGGGTTGGTGAAAGCTTTGAAGACTTTTAAATGCCAAAGAGTGATGAAAGATTGACTCCTGTGATTTTGCACAGGAATGATTTAAAGATCAAGATTGTATATAATGAAAAGAAAGAATGTAAAGTTGGATTATTTGACCAGAGATAAACTATTTGTTTGATATTTCTAGAAACTCACAGAGGACTTTTTGCTGAACTAGATTCGAAAAGATGACGATTTCTGGATTGTGCATAGATAAAAGGCTATGGGGAGAAGAGGTGCGGGGTTTTTTGCAACTTTAAAAGGATGAAAAGTTATTATATTTGCTTATGCTTGGTATAATGAAGCTTAGAAGCCACTAATTTATTATTGTCTTAATTGTTTTTTTCTTTTCTTTTTTTGCACCTTCTGAACTTTTTCTCTCTTCTAGTTTAGCTTGTATTAGTTTTTACTATGTTTATTAAAAACTTCAATAACCTTATTAGAGACAGAGCAAGCATTGTTCAGTTAGCCAGGAGAGGGGAAGGCCAAAAACATGACCAAAGCTGGCCTAGCCTGCTGCCTTCAAGTTCAAGAAGCAACCACTGAGTTAGTCCTACATTTATCATGTTACCAGTAAACCAGATTTGGGACCACAGTGATCTTTCAAACTGTAGGTCCTTCTCTTACACACAAATCCTCAAATGTATGTATTACAAGAGATGGATCATGGCTGATTGAATTGCCTTACTCCTGCTAGTTGGAGAAACTTTCTAGTATCAGCCAGTGTCAGATCAGGTTTGGTGCTGGGCATCTCATAGTGAAAGAGGGTTTTAAGATCTAAGAGTACATTGTTCCCAAGAAACTGGGCAGATGTGATTATGTGAAAAGGCATCCAAGAGTAAATGTTGAAGTCCCTGACATTGTCATCACTGGGGTAGTTGCAAAAATGTATGTCTCCTCAATGTAGAATTCAAATAGGTGTTTTTTTTAAAATGCTTTTTTTTAATTTTGCAGACATGGTTTCTTAATGCAAAATTGTGCCAATTAGATTCTGGATCCCTAGCTCCGTCTAGTTGCACAATAATGATACAATCCATGGACCAAAAAGCTTTGTGAGGCAGTAGAATCAATTTATTACATACAAATAGGAAGTCATGAGAGAGGAGTACTTCCTTTGTGTGAAAACAAACCTCTTTCTCTACCTTTGTAGTTAGAAGGGCAATTTGCTTTGGCTTCTGGTGAGTGAAAGAGCAAGGCTGGAGAGAAGAGGACGCTATTTCTAGGACCAGTGCCTTCTTCCTCCATCTTTTAAGCACAGAGAGAATTCAATTATATCCTGATCGCCTTTCACTCCCTAGTGATTACTATGGAGGGAAGATAGAGGAGGACATTTGGCTTAGAACAGGGCCAAATTTTCTTTCATATTGCCACGGATGTAATGTCAGCTGTCATTAAACATCACTGGTGGAGAGTCATAACTGTTAGCCAAGTTTTATGCTGGATGTGTTTTGTTAAAAAAAAAAAGTGAAAAAGCACTTATATTGTGGAAACCAAAGAGTTTGATGCAATGGAGTGCAATTTGTTTCCCACCCTCTTTGTTCCCCCCTCAGACTATAGAGCTATACAGTCCTCTGCCCCATGACTGACCAAGCAGATGAGTCCAGATGTTGCCAGTCTCGGTGTGGAGCCGGAAGATGCTGCGGAAACAGGCGCGGAAGGAAGGCATGGGTGGCCGATGTCCATGCAGGAGAAAATCGTTGTCTTTCAGCCAGTCAGGCAGCACATCATAGGGCATAACACGCCAACGGCCCTCCCAAACCTGCAAACCAGCAAAAGAGAGGCTAGAAGAGTCATAGAAGGAGCTTGCCTACCCTTCCTTCTGCGAGCTGAGAACATCAAAACAGTGAGTGCATTTGTATACTTGGGGATATGGTATGCTTCTTGGGGGGGGGGGGGGGAGAAACCAACCCGGGAGACAAGAATTGTCTAGTGTTTTCACAAAGAATTTTTCTAGTGTTCACATCATTGAGTTTCAAAGTAGAGGTTTTTTTGCCTTCATTCCCTATAAGCCTAGGGGTGGAGGTGGAGCTCTCGCCTCACAATCAGGAGGCTGTGAGTTCGATCCTAGGTAGAGGCAGATATTTCTCTCTCGGGGCACAATGAGAAAATTTCTGCTGTGAACTCCGCATTGGCGATAGGAAGGGCATCCAGCCAGTAAACACTCAGCTCCATTCAGTTGCCCCAACTCCACCCCGATGCAAGGGATTACGGGGTCATTAAAAGACAAAAAAAAATCAAGGTTCCAAAGTGCTTTGAAGTTAGGGCAAAGTTGCACAGCCTAACCTCCCCCTCCCCAAGATTTAGATGGGCCCCTCCAAACGTTCCAAGCAAATTGCTATTTTTCATGCCAAAGTGGAGGAAGGTAATAGAATCCACCAAGAATGAATTATATTCAAAGGATGTATTGAATTTAATGTAATTTAAAATACATTTGTTCGAGTTTAAATGCACTGTCTGGACCTGTCTCTTTTTTTTCTGATGCACAGCCACCATATGCCATCCAGAGCTAAAGTGTGGACCTCATCCTGACAAAAATCTTGACATCCCTAAGGTAAATCAAACCAAATGAACTACATGGGCATATGTATTTAGTATGGAGATGCACTCACTTCTCTTGATTCTGTATTTTGAAAACTGGCAGTGGGGTATCTTCCAGCTGATAATTAATTTTAAAGAAAGTATTATTATTTTTCGCATTGGGAAGTTCCCAATAATCTCCAGTTAGAACCTCTTTGTTATAAACAAGCCTAGTCCGCCTCACAGACTTGCCATGAGGATAAAATGGGCAGGATGCAAAGAATGCTACCTCTATTGACTGGAGCTCCTTGAAGAAAGACAAGGTGTAATTATTATTATTATTTTTTAAAGATCATGATTAAACCACACCAGGAGTCATCGATCGCTTTCAGGCTCTTCTTTAACAATGCAGTAGGTTCATGATCCCTTCTGCTTTGCTTGTTCATTTGTTAGCTGCAGAAGACAAGCAAGTGAGCAGAGCTAGCCCTGCTTCCAGCAGCATTTACTTTCCATCTTGACTGAATGTCTGGTTAAAAACAAGCATTCCCGCAATGGGAAAAAAACTATTGTAACTGTTAAAATCAAACCACTTCTGTCATAAAAATGTGGCAAGTCTGATCATATAAACTTTTTGAAAAGGCAAAGTGAAAATGTCCTGGAGAGACAGCAAGCAGGAGGAGCAGCCGCAGTCCGGGCAACTTAGAGGTCGTCCAGACAAGAAGCCCCAATTCCTTCCATGGACTCAGCTGCCTCTTATTTAACTGTCGCCTCATCTGTGGCTCCTCCTCCTGTTTCTCAAAAACAGTCTCACAGACCATTACAGAGAGGGATACAGAGGTAGAAAGAGTTGTTTGCAAAAAAAAATAATGGCAATAAAATCAAATAACCATCTGAGTTGGGGTGGTGTACTGACCAAAAAGCCTTATTTCAGGAACAACAAGCCATCTTTCCAGGCCGTGGGCACCACTGCATCATTTAGAGACATGGAAATAATAGGAATTATATTATTACATACACAACAATGTGAAATCACAGCTGTCAGTTTTTTAGCTTTCATACGCAACAAGTTCTTTCCAAGAACCTAGGATTCATAATGTATCAGTGCATTATTATTGTTGTTGTTGTTAATCTTCATTTTGATTCACAGTCTGGGATTGGTAAAAACTTAACAGTTCAAATCCTAAAGAGCTGTTAAGGTAGTGTCTGAATATATAGACAGTTCCAAGTAGGGTGGTTTTTTACAAAGTCATGATATTCAAGTCTAATAAGTTCAAAATTTCCATGTATCTAGGCATCCCTTTGGGTATTGCTCCAAGGGCTCCTATTACTATTGGTACATTATTATTGTTGTTATTGTTATTGTTATTATTAATAGTAGTATTTCATGCCAGAACATGGAGTTATTTTGAGATGTAACTTTCTTGAGAAATTGCAGCTGTTTAAACAACAGCAACAACAATTATTCAATTTTGGCAATCTAATAGTGCTGTTGGTATCTGCAGGGAACATATTGCCAACTCTGGCCTTACAGAGGTTCTGGGAATGTCATGGTTAAGTGGAGATTTTAATCTAATCTTTATATCCAACATTTGAGACACATTGTGTTATTTGATGCATTTTTACTTAGACGTCAAAGGGAATTTAATGAAGCTTATATTCAGGTAAATGGATATAGGATTATGACAGTATCTCAAGTACTAATTCTATTGTACCACATTCAATAGAGGTAATGGGAAACTGTCTATTAATTGCAAGTCTTCCCTTTGAGAAATAAAGCAGGTAGAAGAAAGGAATAAATGGGTAAGGGGAGATTCTCTTCTTCCCACCTTCCTTTTCCCTTCACCTTCCTCTAGCACAGTGGTTCTCAACCTTTCTAATGGTGCGACCCCCCTGCGACCCCCCCTGCCGCCGCGACCCCCACCACCCCCGCGACCCCNCTGACAGCCACCCCTGCAACACTTCACAAATGGCGACGTCCGGGCGGGTGGGCGAAGTCTCCCGCTTCTGTAGCTACCGGCTGTCCGGCGACCTGCAGGCACGGCCGAACCGGGAGCATTTCACCCCTGCAGTGACGGTGGCACCAAGATGGCGGGCTAACGCGTGCGGCGACCCCTGTGAAATGGTCGTTCGACCCCCAAAGGGGTCACGACCCACAGGTTGAGAACCGCTGCTCTAGCATTTTCTTTTAACACAAATACCAAAAGTGAACTAAGGAAGAAATGAATTCCTGGAAAAAGGAAAGAAATGGGCAGGAATAAGAGACCTTACCTGCCATCACTTACATTACCTTCTTAATGTAAAAATAAAACAAAAACAAAACTTCCTTTCTTTTTTTTTTTTCAGTGAATAAATTATCTGCCTTCCTCTGAAATTTTGGTCAGCCTTTCTATCACAAATTCATTTTCTGGCCTTAAAAGTTAGTCACTGCTGACCCACAATATCAAATGATGCAGGGAGGAACTCTACCCTAGAGTTGATCGTATTTGAGAAGGGGGCTCTTATACATACATACATACATACATACATACATACATACATACATACGACTTTGGAACAACTTTCTGGGAGTCCCAGATAAGATATTTTACATGCTAGAGTTCAGTCAATTTCAAAAGTAGGCTGGACATAGCTTACAAAAACAGAGGACAATACTGATCCAGGAGAAGACTGCTCTCACTTGCCTTTATCTGGCAGTAGTTCACCTCCAGATCTTTGGAAGTGTAGTCTTGTGCTCTTTGTGCTGCCTTATGTCTCCTTCCCATGGCCTCCCTCAGACGTGGACCTGAAGGGAACTCAGCTGGGTGGCTGAGTTGCATGTCAGAAGAGTGCCCACAGCATTTTCAATTCTGCTCCTCCTGGTCTTCCTGGTTCTGGGTAATGTGGCCAGGTGGCCTTGCCCCTCTACGAACCCGTCCAGAAGCTGGCTCAGAACGGGTTGTCATGGCAGAGAGGAGACTCTCTTCCCCGGGGTAAAGGATGAAAGTCTTAATGGTTCTCCCACTCCCCATCACTTGGCAAAGGGGGCTATTTTTCCCAGCTTGGGAAAGCTGAGAAGAAGAAGGATGTTGGTCAGCAGCAGCTGAAGTCATAATGATGCTTCCTGGAGTACTGCTGTGACATATTGGCTTGCCTCAGAATCAATAGGGCTCATTCAAGAGTTGACTGTTGGACAACAGTTGTAGAAGAATGAAGTTACAAAGAGCTTGGCACCCAAGAAGGCTTAATTTAATTGGTGTAACTTGCCTTCAAAACAAATTCTTCCATCTTCTCCATGGCATGCTGGGCCTGAAGTGGCAACATTAAGACCCGCACAGGATCTGGACCAGTGTCTTCCTCCTCTAACTCTGGATCGTCTGATCCCCAACCTGTGGGCTCCACCTTCATTTCAATACCGTCCTGAAAAAGAAGATGCATACACTGGCCAATGGAATTCTATAGAAAGAGAGAGAATCTGAGAAGAGATAGGAGGAGTGAAGGAAAACCAGGAATAACATTTCCCTTTTATGCTATATAATGCAGTACTCTGCGGACAGATTAACAGAGGGGTTCAAGGTCCTTTCCCTCTTGATGCAAGGGATAAAGAATAGGCCCCAAAATAAGATAAAGAACTTCTTCCTTCAAAGAATCACGACCAAGAACAGTTGGTTTAGATTTGGTCTGCAGGGCTACCCTATCAACCAGCCACTAGATTCAGAGCACCGAGAATCACCTACAGGCTCTATTTATGAGCTTGCAGTCCACCGCTGTAGACATGCTAGCTTTTCATCTGATCTGCTGGATATGGCGTTTGGAATGCTACTGTTGGAAGACCAGCAGAAGACAGAACAATGGAACTGATGCTGAAGTGATTCCATAAGCCAGACAGAAAAATTAGTAGCAAGTGTTGCTCTGGCCATACTTTCAGCTTTGAGTTCTGACTTTTCTTGAAACCTCAGCCCAGCAAAGCCATTTTCACATTCTTAGACAAATGTAATTGGCCTTATTGAACAGAGTTTGGGTCATGATGACTGCACACAAAGGAAAGATGCAGAAGAGAGGAATAAGAAGAGAGAGCCAATGAGTGGTCCTCCATTGATACTCACCTGGCCAGCGTTCTCTTGTAGCAAAGGTCTCATTTCAGCCACAGCCTCCTCCCCCAGGTACCCTGCGCACCACCCAGCCCGCTCCTTCAAGGGCTCCATGATGGGGGAGGAGGGGGGGCATACAGTTGAAGCCTCTTCACAGGCAGAGGCTCAGTCCCCTCTGCAAGCCACCAGCCCCATCGTCCCCACTGTCTCTGTGAGAAAGCAGAGGGGGTAAGGGATGCAGAGGGATGAATCTCTGGATCCTTCTGTTCTCCTTCTCACCTGGTGATCTGCCATTTCTCCCCCTTCAGCTCCTACTTCCCAAGCCATCCTGCATGCTTATCCACAAGAGCCATGCTTGACATCCTACCCCTTCCTTTTTGCCCCCCTGAAATCTCTACCTCTCTTCAGTTCAGCTGTTTCCCCAGTCTCTTTTTTTAAATTCCTCTAACCCCTACCATCCTATCATTCCTTGTCCCTCTAAAATTTGATAACTTGCTCCCTAGTTGTATTGATTTGAACTAAATAAATATTGGTACTCTCCACCCTAACAATTTATGATACTGCTTGAAACCTACCCTTGCTCCCAGCAAGGGGTTGGGGAGAGTTTTTTCTGCTTCCCCTAGATTCCTAATATGGTACAGATAAGCAGTGCCACCCCATGGTTGACCTCCCAAAAGGGGGCAATACACAATCTCTTGAAGATTTGTAAGTGGAATCCAAGGAATACGTGCTTCTCTATAGCCATTCCTTGGTCTCCCTTCCTTGCTATCCAAGCATGGTTCATATCTATCAACTCATCAACCCCCACAAAAACCACTATTTGGATATTTCCTTCTGCCCCATAGCATCCCTGGGCATACTTCTTCCTCGTCCCCGTTCCCTTGAGGCCCTCCCAAATATTTCTGCCCTCCCTTCCCCTCTCCGTTGCTCCATCACCTTTCTTTCCATTCTACTCTCCCAGCCCCTTCATTATACCCTCACCCAAGAGCCCTAGCAGCAGCATCGGGACCCAGCTGCCCCTTAAAACCCCGTCTCCCGCTCCGATAAGCTTTGGCACCTGCCCATCAAATTGGGATCACTTCCTGCCAGAAGCCGAGCATCCTCGCTGGCTTGGATTGGGCAATGCGTGGGGAGGGGGGGGGAATCCGGTGCAGATAAGTTCCGGCTGATTCTGGAAGCCTTCCTTTCATTGTTGCCATGGTGACCCTTAAAGAGCTATGCCCTTTGTTTTTGTAGCGTTCGACAAGAAAAGGGAAGCATAGATCGTTTTGCAGCTACTGGGGTGCAAAAGGGGAGGATCATCTTTTGCCTCTCGTGCAGAAGTTAATAACTTTGCGAAAGATCAGTACGTTTAATCTCGGGCACAGGTCTGGGATCTGCCCGCAGAAATAGCGTTGTAAGATTTCTGTGCGTGGATAACCCCGTTTTTACGAGGAAAGCGATGCGTGTCGGTCTCGCCGTGTGCGTACGTGTGTATGTCTCGATGCAGGTGCACAATTGAATGAGGCAGGTTTAAACGCACCTGCGTAGGTTGCTTATGCTTGTGTCTGGGAAAGTTAGACACAATTCCCAAGTCTTCTTTATGAATCTCCCTAATCTCGTTTGAAGGCATCTGTATGAATCAACCGAAGCCATTGTCCTCCACTGATCACACTCCAGGACTGGCAATTAAGGCAGCCCGATGGGATCCTTTGGAAGACCCGTTCAATTTCCACTAGAGCTGTAATTCTTCTCAAGCCCCAGAAATTTTTAAGATGCGTGGACATCAACTCCCAGAAATCCCCAGCCAGCACGTTGGCTGTGGAAAGCCGGGATTTGAAATCCACGCATTTTAAAGTTGCTGAGAAAGTTGTTGAGAAACGCTGCATAACAATGAAACTAATAGTGATTTTTTTTTATTATTCGAAAAGAATTGGTGAAACTGACAAGGAAAAGACATGTGACACAGGTTCCCCGATTAATTTTTTTTTAATCCCTATTTTATTTAGCACATTTTAATTGGGCTTGGAGTTTCAGTTTTCAAACATGTGCATATTAGTGTTTAAAATGTCAATCTCCCACTTTTCTACTGAAAACCATCAGGATTTACAAAAAGTTTATGTGAAGGCGGTTGGATTTTGAAGGACGACTGCTGCAATTCCTAAACGTACCTGTAGGGGCAGAGACGATTGTTATGGCTTAGATTGGACCACCATTTCCTGAAACCTTTTTGCAAGTCCTTCCCATATGGTCTAGCGGTTAGGATTCCTGGTTTTCACCCAGGCGGCCCGGGTTCGACTCCCGGTATGGGAAGAAGGATTTTTTTGTGTGTGTGCTTCATTTTGATTTTTAGGACTTCTCTTGCATTTTTTTTTCTAATTTCAAAATACCGTACAGTACTGTATACTTTTCTCTGTCGTTTAAAAACCGAAAGTAAAATATATAATTGAAAATGAGAACGTACTAAACGCTATAATGTCAACTTAGATCACAAGAAACAAAATTACATCTTCTCCCATATGGTCTAGCGGTTAGGATTCCTGGTTTTCACCCAGGCGGCCCGGGTTCGACTCCCGGTATGGGAAAAGTATTTTTTTTTAAATTTAAAAATGGGTTTCTTCCTTTACAAATACTCTTCCTAATTAAAACCATTAAAGCCCACTGAAATTTCAAACTTACTTGATTACAAAGAGCAGGGTATCAAGTGTTCCCTTTCAATATAAGCAAGATTCTTAAAAGAGGACAAATAGAGAATTGATGCATCAACTGGGCAAAAGGAATATGGAGGTGATTTGTATCAGTTTCCGAGAAATATCCAGATCGTTGATTCATAAAACGCATCTGCTGTAACTTATAAGATATAAAATGGGAAGCTCCCTTTTAAAAGCAGCAACTGTGCGTGAAAGTTCGTATTTAGTGTTCTTTTGCAAAGGCAAAAAACCCCCAAGAATCGGATTTTCACGAATGGAACAGAATGCAACGTGAGAATTTTACTATAAAATTCCAACTTTCCCATACCGGGAGTCGAACCCGGGCCGCCTGGGTGAAAACCAGGAATCCTAACCGCTAGACCATATGGGAGAGTGCTTAAAAATCCGGCTCAGCCACCAGAAGTTCAATCTGATGTTCCGGGTTAAATTCTGCCAACTACGAGATTTGCAAGAATTAATTAATGTAATATGATATCCAGGGATAAAGACTCTAGGCGACTTTTCCAGGAAAGTACAGAGACTCCAATTCACTTCGGGGCATGTCAAAATCCACAGATCGGCCCTTAAGTTTGACGTCCAAGCAAGGCCTCTGTGGACGACCCTGCGTGTAAACTGCACTGCCGTCCGATGCTCTCGATCACTTTCTCCAGCAAGGGAGTTTCGGATTTAGGAAGGGCGGCAGGCTGGCTTTCTCTTGGGCCGGCGCTAACCGGACAGAGGAAGCCCTTCTCGCTTTGCTGAAAGCAGGGGAAAAAATGACTCAAGAGGTCGGAGAAGAGATACCGGGCCCAACTTGGTCGCTTCTAATAACGCTTCTAATAACGTGCTTTAAGGATGCGAATCCATATGTGGATCCAAATGCAATTCCCCTCCATCGTTGCCTCTTCCCGAGTCTCCGAAAACTAGGGGATCGTTGTCACCACCCGCTTTTGCATTATTTTGCATTATTGCATTATTATCCACAATTGTATCACAGCGGCCAGTTGTTTCGCCGGATTTGGCATTAATTACTAGTCGAGCCCCTCCCAGGGGCCTAGGACGTCGTAATGTATTTCCGAAGTATATGTGCGGAACCGAGCAGTGCGGCTTTCTGCATTTGGCTGATGGTGATTTTGTCGATGATGGTGATTTTTGCATTATTATTATTATTATTATTATTATTATTATTATTATTATTATTATTATTACTACTACTACTACTACTACTACTACTACTACTACTACTGCTCTGCTTCTATTATTATTGTTGTTGTTGTTGTTGTTGTTGTTGTTGTTGTTGTTGTTGTTGTTGTTGTTGTTATTATTATTATTATTATTATTATTATTATTATTATTATTGTTATTATTATTATTATTATTATTATTATTATTATTATTATTATTATTATTATTATTATTATTATTATTACTACTACTATTATTACTACTACTACTATTACTACTATTACTATTATTACTACTATTACTATTATTTTATTTGCAAGACAGATTTGAGCTCACATAGAGGCAACTTTACATAAGAACAGGCACGCGAACGGTTAAAAATGTGGCCACTGCGATCTTCTTGTGCCACCCCAGGCTAGGTTGCTTTTATTAAAGGCCCGCATTCCTGCTCGCAACCTCACCGAGATCAAGTGTAGCAGGCAACCTTCTCTATTCCTCTTTGTCCGCTCTCCCCCGCTTCCGCATCGCGGTACTTTTTGAAAGCAGTTCTAAAGGCGTAGCGACCCCTACTGATAGGCCAAGGAAATGCGCCTTTAAAGGTCTCAGCAAGGGCAAGTATGGTCCTAGAGTAGCCTTGTGGCCGCTCTCTAAACATCTCTTTTTAAACGCAAAGTGTCAGCAAAAAAGCGTTTTCTAAGGTTCACTTCTTTTAGAGTCCCGAGGGACGAAACTGTCTTCCCATTAGTTCTTGATCCGATAACAAAAAGCAGAGGGGTTGCTTTAGTTGTTTTGCTAATGCTCGTGTTAATTTAGAAATTTTTTTAAAAAAAGTTATTCTTCCCATACCGGGAGTCGAACCCGGGCCGCCTGGGTGAAAACCAGGAATCCTAACCGCTAGACCATATGGGAGGAAACTGTCCAAACGTTAGCAGAAATGACTGATAGAGGTAACAGCTCAATAAAGGCAATCGCGTTTCTTTCTCAAAAGTCTTGAATTTCTTATTATCCAATTTTTAAAAAATATTGGTAGCTTTGGTTAACATCCTTAATGCACTAAGCTATATTTTTATCTTCTCACCCATTCCTCAGGAATAAAATCACTAAACTGGAAAACCTCATTAAGCATTTTCTGGTCTTGTTTCTTTCTTGTGCTTGGACAGTCGGCTTAATGGTGGTAGATTTTTTTTTTTTTTACTTTTTGTACTACGACTCAAATATACAAAAGCTTTGTGCTCTGCGAAGGATGGACATGAATCAGCCAGGTCAGCTCAGCATATGTTTAGATGTGTCTGTCTTTTCTCCCCTCCGGGGGATTTGCAGTATGTCTGGGTTCATCATGACAAACCCTTGCAAGGGGGGTACACTTCTTCAGCATTTGAGCTTACCTTTCTGGAAACCCTTTTGCTCCAATTTTCTGGAGCAACTCCAGCAGATATCAGATATAAGGAGGAACATCTCCACCTGAAACCCTCAAATCCAATTGCCTACTAAATTAGAATAGGCAACCAGTGACTTTTGAATAAGCTATGATAACTACCCAACAGCTGTGGGTTTACCCAACAGCATACTGATTTAGTGTGCTGTGAACTCAGTGGTAGCTTTATTTAGAAAATGTATATTGCTGCCTACTCGCACATGGCGACTCAAGGCGGCTTACAAGGATATAAAACCAGCATATAAGAGAAATAAAAAGAATAAAAAGAAAAATAATAAAATAATCCCCCACCCCGGCGACATGATTTAAGGCAATTTCCAATATTCCTCTAGTGCAGTGGTTCTCAACCTTCCTAATGCCGTGACCCCCCCGCGACCCCCTCCCCACCGCCGCGACCCCCGCCCTGCCCCCTCCCTGCATGGGAGGAGGGGACAAAACGGAGACTTCGCCCCCCCCCGCCCGGATGCCGCCATTTGGGTTCTTTTACCCTCTGTGCATGCGCAAAGCGTTCTGTGCATGCGCAGAGGGTAAAAGAACCCAAATGGCGGCGTCCAGGCGGGTGGGGGAAGTCTCCTGCTTCTGTCGCTACCAGCTGTCCGGCACCCCGCAGGCACGGCCGAACCGGGAGCATTTTACCCCTGCTGACGGTGGCACCAAGATGGCGGGCTAGCGCGTGCGGCGACCCCTGTGAAAGGGTCGTTCGACCCCCAAAGGGGTCACGACCCACAGGTTGAGATCCGCTGCTCTAAAAGAGTGATTTAGGGGCTCATTTTCAAAATCACCATAACTTTGTCATTAGAAGAAATTAAAACATCAGCAACCACAATAGGCAGAGGAGAAATTTTTTATTAAAATGAAAACCATAGTTTCACTGTTGAACTTTTTCTTAAAGAGATCCACATCCAAGTAAGACAATAAAGGGGCCTATTTCTTTGGGGTTTCCACTTTTTTCCTTCAAGATTTCAAATTTTAAAAAGCCCCCCCCCCCCCGATTAATCATAGTCAAAACTTGTGCCTCATGTAAATCTGTTTTTGGTTTGATAGACAGAAAGGTTTTGCTTACGATGAAAGCATATAAGACATATGAAAATTAAATTACAAACCAAAGATATTTGTTTCAATTTTCCAGCTATGCTTTATTTCAAAATACATATATCCATTTTTAGCTTTGTGCAAACAAATCTTTCTAAAGTGCACCTGTAACTTACAAAGCCATTAATAATTATAATTATCTTTTACACAGAGATTTAAAAAGGGTTCAGAACAAACATGGAGATTTTCAAAACAGCTCCAGTAAATATAAGCTATACTTTATAGCTTATATTGTATCATCAGAGATGATCATTATTGATCAAGGAGAGTACTGCTTCTTTCCAGCTACCAGCTTTTGTTTTTCTTCCAATAGTGACTGGTAATAACTTCGAGTGGCCTCAATTTCACTTTGTATTGAGGCAATTTCTGCAGCCAGGTTGATCCCTAAAACAGGACAAGATGAAAAAGGTGTTATCAATAGGCAAATCTAAATAGTATTTTTAAAAAGAGAAATTCCATTCTACTCTGTCTCCTAAATTGGATTGTTTTTAAAAAGAGAAATTCCATTCTACTCTGTCTCCTAAATTGGATTGTTTCCAGATATGATAGAACACCCAACTTCCATGTTGCCAAGCTCTAACTGGGAATTCCAGGAGCTGGAATCTTCATTTATCCGTGTGGCATTTTGGTTGGAAAAACTCTTTTATG
This sequence comes from Thermophis baileyi, assembly GCA_003457575.1. NCBI lineage: Eukaryota > Metazoa > Chordata > Lepidosauria > Squamata > Dipsadidae > Thermophis > Thermophis baileyi. Next base: position 392,850 of record QLTV01004024.1, on the reverse strand, counting down.
AATGGTAAAGATCTCTAAAAAGCTCATCTGACTTTGGGCCAATCACTTTCTCTCAGCCCAACCCATCTCACAGGCCTGCTGTTGTGGAGAAAACCAGAAGGAGGAGGAGCATTACTTATGCTCACCGTCTTGAGTTGTTTATAAAAATAATAGATGGGATATAAATTAAATAAATACATAAATACATAAATTACAGATCTGGAGCAATGCCCTTATTCCATGTAGGAAGTGCCACAATATAGTAGGTTTGAGTTGAATACCAGAAATTTAGTCCGATTCCTCAGATGGTGACTACCATAATATGAACAGAACTTGGCCACAGAGCAACTCCCAAAATTGATGTTCTGCTGCCCAATGGCAGCTTTCACATAAGAAAGCAACAGCTGCATGATATTTTTTTTTCTTAGAAGTTTAAACAAGGAATCAGAAGGGGACAGACGTGCAGATGGCATTCATTGTGATTATCCCAGCTGCCTTTTTCCTCACCTTCTCGGAAAGTCTTCTGAGCTTGTCGGAGGCTTTGAGGCACAAGGATGCCAAACCAGTTCAGGGGGTCTTGGTGGCCTAAGGTCTCTGCAGGCTGGGATGCTGTATTCAGGGGTTGGGCCACATCCTCGGCTTTTCCTGGACCTTTTCGTCGTCGTAGAACTAGAAGCAATCAAATAGTACTTTCAATCAAAGGAGACTGGCAAGCAGGGAAATGGATGTTGTTGAACTACAATTCTGAGGATGTCTATTGCAGGTTCTTTTAGAAAGCGCAGTAGGACAGTTCTCATTCCTATCTTTGAAGAGTAATTGAGGCTGATTTCTGGTATTTTCAGTAGCTTCCTTGAATTCTTCCTTTGAATGGTTGCATTGTAAGTTTTCATATTATTGGGGACAAAGAATTTCTGATTTGTGTTTCTACTGTACAGTGTTTATTTCACCAAATCGTTACATCTTTGGTTTTTGTTATTAATATACTAACCAATATTTTAAGAGCCATCTGACAGAGAAAGATTCAGACAGACCTTGGCAAAATGATTGCAGTTTTTTATGAATTATGATCAAGTGGGTTCGAAAATCTTTGTGAGTTTTGTTCCTTTACCTTGTTCACTGGGGCCAATTTCCTCTACAATAGTTGGGCTTTCATCCTTCCCTTTGAAAACGTCTTCTGTGATGACCTGAAACTGAGTCTGCCCATCTTCTGCCTTGCTAGATGGAAGAAATAGAGAGTCATATGCAAGACGGAGCATTTAGCCTGAAACGGGATTCATTTCCAAGGAATAGGCAATAGGGATCATTATTATTTGGGGCTCTCTGAGATAGAGATCATTTCAGTTTTAGCTCTCTCTTTCTTCATAGGTGTACATTATAATTGCCCCTATCAATGCTCCAGAACAACACTGTGATGTAGATCAGGTTATGAGGGAACTATTGGGTCAAGGTTTTCCAAAGAGTTTTCCACATGGAATGGGGATTTGAATCTAGGTTTCTCCAGTCCTCATCCCAAAATCAAAGAAATAAAACAATCTTCCGGTACTGATTTTATCAACAAAGCAATCCAAAATATCCGTAACAAAACTTCTCTTGCTTGTCTAAAACTTTAGAGAACACAAAGCTCTCATAATTAAAGTTTGATTGAATACAGCCAAATGAAACAGTCCCTTCTTACAAAGGGAGTTGGATTAACAATTCCTGGATGTTGCGGAGAAAAATAATTAGAGGTGAAATGAATCTTGTTTCCCTGCTCTCAATCCTCAAGAATAAGACCGGAGTCCAGGAAAGAATAAAAGTAATATATTTGTAAAACAAAAATAAGAACATCTAAGTCTGTGACTACATGGTGAAGAACAAAGAGAACAAAGGAAAGATTAACACATGCGCAGTACAGGTATCACATGACTGCATATCAGTGTACATTGTTATTTCAGAATAAGAGTCCAGCTGACAAATTAAAATGAACGTAGTGACACTGGAATTATTAGGATGACCTGATGCTTTGGAAAAGCTATTATGGAATGGAGCAATCTTCCCCAATCTGATGCATCTAACTATTTAATTCCTACTATTCCCCTGCTGAATGGCAATGGAAATAATAGCACTAAATAATAGTTTAAATATTTGCAGGGAGGTTCCAATAAAAAGAACACAAAATAGACCCCATCTGTTTTTAGAAAAATTCAAAAGGCAAAAGCACCTAGTTACTGTTTTTCTCTTTCACTGAAGGTCATTATACTGGCTAGCTACTTACTATTAGGCCCTGGATTAAGAACATTTGATTTATAGACACCTTATACTTGTGAATGGGCTGGCTATTATTAAAAATGATGGATGGCATTCTCCTTCCTTGAGATGATGAACCACTGAAGCCATACAATGTTTTCATGAACTGTTGAATATGAAGCCGTATGCATTTTTAATATTGGATAATATGGTAGTCACCATCTGAGGAATCGGACTAAATTTCTGGTATTCAACTCAAACCTACTATATGAACAGAACCTGGCCAGCATATAAATTTAATAATAAATAATATAGAGCCTGTTTTCAGCAGTTCATGAAAACATTGTGTGGTTTCAGTGGTTCATAGGCTTGAGGAAGGAAAATTCTGTCCACCATTTGTATTAATAGGCAGTCTGTTCATAAGTCCAAGTTCTGACTTAGATAGAAATTTGAGATAAAGACAGACAGAATGATTGGAACTCATTCTTAACTTGACTGAGTTTATACAACACATTAAGCCATAAATCATAATTCATTAAGCACAATGATTGTGTCTGTACAACTAAACCAAAAGGAAGGCAACCATATTTTGGTTTAGCACAATGTATGATTGCAGCTGCTGCCTTTATTCCCCACCATAGAATTTCCCTCCTTGCCAAAATCCAGCAATTTTCCCTCTCACCTAGTTTCTATCCGAACAAATGGCGTCATCTGGTGTCCATATTGCAGGGTAGATACAGATTTGTTACCCATGGCATAGCGAGATTTGGAAAGTGAGAACCAACCCTGGAGAGGCAAAATCAAAAACACACGTTACAGCAATCTTTCTGACCAGATAACTTCAATGTGAACAGTTACAACTGCCAGAATTCTTAGTCATCTTGAAAAGAGAATGAACTGATTCTGGATTTTCTGACATTGGGAAGACAAAGGCAATCTCTATGACACATTTCCCAAAAAGGAATCAACAGCTCTGCCCAACTGCAGCAACTGGGAAAGGGGAAATGACCCCATCATTTGGCAGCATGCCCTTGGCCTTTACCCAGGTCTTATGTGCCGTGTTCTCACCTGCTCCACCATGCTATTGAAAGCTTCTCTCTTGGTCTGGAGCATTTCAAGAGCATCAAAAAGGTGAAGGATAATACGATCCAATTCCTCGCATATTTCAATTTGTCCAATATCCTCTGCGGGAGCCATCTGAATGGAAAATTGGGCAATTGATCCTATTCGACCTTAGTGTCACACAGGTTTCAAGAGTTTCTGCTATAATAGATAAACATCCATGTTTTAAATTATTACCTTATATATTTAATTTGCACACGGTCTTTCCATCAAATAGTGTTCAAAACCACTTAACAGCAAAAAATAATAATAATAATAATACAAATAAGTTCACAAGTTGAGCAGTTAAAGCCATTTGCAACCTATTTAGCCATCAGTTAGAGCCAGATTTATATGCATACAACTGGTAGAAGCAGATTCCCTGCCTTTTGTCCCAACAGCAATATTTTTTTCCAAAATATTGTAAAGAAGATGGACAAACTCACTGAATGGGATATGCTCCAGCGGAGAAGGAAGGATCTCTGAAAACAAGGCAAAGTGAAGAATGCTGACAGAATGATTTTTTTTAATCCCACTATCTCCTCAGGCTCTCTACCCCATTTAGCAGGACCTTACAACTGTTTGTGCGATATTTAGAAAGCATTTAGGACTATAAGAGAAAGGAAAGGTGAGAAAAGCTTGTTTCTTTCCATCCAAATATACAATCTTTGGATCTGTGTCCATATTTGCAAATCAATCTAGCAGCTAAAAACTTGTCTGAATCAACACAACTTCTGCTGATGGAAAGGCATAAAAGAAGACTTGAAATAAGCTTCGTTTGGCAAAGTATATTAGGAGCTATCGCAGTCAGGTATTGTGGTGACAATACCAGCCAAAAGCCCACTGGAGTCAGGAAGACTTACTTCTGAGCAGACATATCCAGAATTGTTCTGCTTCATCAGGCCCAATACCACCACCCTCACCTTTCTCTTCCCTTTTAAAACATGTAAACTGCACATTTGATGCTTTATTTTTCCAACCTTCCTCCAGAGTTCAAAGTGACTAGAGTATTTGAGGACTTTAAAGAGTTCTGACTGATCCATGAGTTTATTCTGCTTCGCTACACCCATCATTTCAAGGGCCAGAGATTACACGAGCATGTTGCATTACTGTAAAGCTAATGATGAATCTGTGTTGATATTAGAGAATCGCAGAATAGCAGAATAGCAGTATTCCAGTATTTGAGGGGTTGCCACAAAGAAGAGGGGGTCAAATTATTCTCCAAAGCACCAGAGGGCAGGACAAGAAACAATGGTTGGAAACTAATCGAAGAGAGAAGCAATTTGGAATTAAGGAGAAACTTCCTAACAGTGAGGACAATCAACCAGTGGAACAGCTTGCCTCCAGAAATCATGGGCACTCCATCACTGGAGGTTTTTAAGAATAGACTGGACAGTCACTTATCTAAAATGGTATAGGTTCTCCTGCTTGAGCAGGGGGCTGGATTAGAAGATCTCCAAGGTCCCTTCCAGCTCATTTTATTCTAATTCTAATTTATGACGTCACAATAAAAGAATCCTGAGATGCCACAAGCCTCTCATTCTTTCTACCTGCAACTGTGATCGGCTAATCGAAAGAAAGAAAGAAAGAAAGAAAGAAAGAAAGAAAGAAAGAAAGAAAGAAAGAAAGAAAGAAAGAAAGAAAGAAAGAAAGAAAGAAAGAAAGAAAGAAAGAAAGAAAGAAAGAAAGAAAGAAAGAAAGAAAGAAGATACCTTCGTAAGCAAATATATCAGGGTAACTTCACAGGTCTTCCTCTAGCGAAGACAGCTGCTCGCTCAACCTCCCCCAAGTTCTCTCATTGCACCCGATCCGCTTTTCTCAATTGACTTCCTGTACTACTGCTTTTAAAACATGACTCCACCTTCTCTTCTTCCACGGCCAATAAGATCAGAAATGTTCATCTTTGACCAATCGGCTGCAAACAGAGGTAGAGAAGCGACAATACAGCTTCGGATAATAAAGCATAGCCGCTTCCGGTTGTGAAGTTTTTCCCTTTATCTCTAGAGTGGCGTTTCTCAATCTCAGCAATTATGTGGGGGCTTCAGCTCCCAGAGTTCTTCAACCAGCTCGCTGAAGTCCATATAAGTTGAAGTTGCTGGGGCGGATAAACATTTGTTCTAGAGGCTTAAACAGGGACCATGTTTATTAAGGGAGTTGTGTGTGTGTTGTGTGTGTGTTGTGTGTACGCGGGGTTGTATGTATGCTGCGCCCTGTGATATTTCGGGCAAGGGCGGTGATATATATCTTTTGAATCGATAAAGCTGACCAAACAGAGAGTCCCACCACCACCACCACCACCACCAAAGGCTGGGAAATATATGGGTATCAGATCAGGGATGAAAAAATCCAGTGGATCAAAATATTTTCTGTGTGCCGTCTCGCGGTGGTAAGAATGCTGGCAACTCAGTTCCGGTTTCTCTCCTAGAAGCCCCCAAGAGCATTTTCATTTCTCCTTCAAATTGGAATCTATGGGGGCAGAAGTGTGGGAAAATCCACGAAATATGAAACAGGATCCACTGGATTTTTGTTCCGTATTTATGCTTTTTCGCCTACTGATGGAAGGGAATCAATTTGGAGAGGCACAGAAAGAGGGAAAGCAGAGGGGGGGGGGAAACCTATATCCCAGTATTTCAATATTCCATTAGAAAAAGAAAATCTCAACAATGTTACTCGGTACTCAACAGCCTATAAAGGCACTACGAAGCGGTATATAAATCTAAATGCTATTGCTATGCGGAAACATTATCTGCGCGCGCATTTTACTGACTTCGCCGTGGAGGCTTCGGGCACACGGTCTCATTACGTCACCTCCCTTTGTTCTGCCATGTTTGGTGTGGGCCTGAGGCTTCCCTTTGGGTTTTTCATTCTCATCTGTTATAGGCCGTTTCTCCTGACCAATGAGAACCGACGTCAAGGGCGGAAGTGATTGAAAGAAAGTAAATCGTAACGTGGTCGAGTGTGGGAATCTAGGGAGATCATGGTAAGAACTAATTTTTGTGCATCGAGCAGTATTTCCTTTTTGGAAAAAATGAGCAGTAATTGGTTTTGCTTTCTGGCTAAGAGAATGGAGACAGAGTTTCCAGATAGTTCAGTTTAGACTTTGTCCAACGATTCAATGAATCAATGAAGCCTCGGGATAGTAGACATTCTAATCTAGACTAATTCGGAGCAAAGAGCATAGATTTTGCATATGCTCTTTAGAAGTTACCTATATTTTGATCAGGCTTCTCGGCCTGTTGCTTTCTAGGTATATTGAATTACAGTGGTTGGCAATGTTGGTTAGATTTTTTTAAAATTGCCCCATAATTCTTCAAATGTCTATTTAGCAATCCAACTAAATTTGATGGGACTTATTCCCAAGGAAGCAGCTGTAGGATTACAGCCCTACTCTGTTTTAATTGTGGCCTGTCTGAATGCATGTAACTCAAAAGTTAAAAATTTCTGGATTTTTAACAAATGTTTCAGAACAGATCCATTTTCTCCCGTCACTACTGGTAAGCATATTGAAGCCAGAAGGGAAATAAAAAAAAATGGTCTTAATGAATCTAATTGGTGCATTTGTACTTTCTTAGTTGCGTCGGGAGGCTCGTCAGAGGCGGGAGTATCTTTACCGCAAAGCTCAAGAAGAAAAACTCCGGACTCTTCAAGAAAAGAAAGAAAAAATTAAAAAGGCTCTAGATGGTACACATTAATGAATTGGAATTGCAATATATAACAACAGGATTGTATTTTGTGAGAATGTGAAACTTGAGGGCCAGTTGGCCTTTAAGCCCTACTGAACTTAGTGGATTCTACATCTAAGAAAGCATGTATAGTTTGTCCTATAATTGAACCAAGGTGCTTTTTATTCACTTATTACAATTGTCCCCCATGTTTCCTTTCATCTACTCAAGATTTCTCCTCAAAAGGTATCTTCACAAATAACCTTGAGAGGTAGACTAGGTGCACAATTATCCATGAATTAATAGCATTATGGAGATTTGAAACTAAGTGTCTTTAGTGCTTGTCTGGCATTCTAATCAAACAAGGGTTGGATTTTAAGAAGGGATATGCTGGTTTATTAAGCCATGTTGTATTTCAGCCAGCCAATCTCAAGAATTGTTGAAAAGTAATTTTTGAGAAAGCCAGTATAGTGTAATGATTGTACTAGGATAAGGAAGACCCAGATTCAAGGCCCACTTCAGCCCTAGAGCTGACATTTCATCAGACAGTTTCTGTTTACCAACTTCAAAAGATGGCTGTTCTAGGTATAAAATTGGAGGAGAAATGGAAAAACCAGGATATAATTCTAATAAATACAGAAATAAAATAGGTGTCCTTGTAAACTTTTCAAAAGTTTATTGAAAGAGCTAGGTCTTGCAGTTCTTACAGTACTCACCTAAAACAAATAATGATGGGCATGCTAGCTGGTGAATGAATCCTCTCACCTCAGCTTTGCTTCCTCATAAGGATTGAATTATTCATATATTTGTCTTATTTTTTCTTTGCCTTATTTGTTTTTTTATGTTCAGTCTGCTTGAATTATTGTATTTTATATATTCTTTTATACTATACAATCAGGGTTATATTATTTGTATAATGTTTTGTGATTTTTACTTTAAGTGGTGAACCATCTAGAGTTGTTGGAAGTTGGGTGAACTATAATTTGTATAAATGAACCAATAACACACACAATAATGTGGATTTTTAGAATTTTTTTAAAAGTCATCTGTGCTTTTCCCTTCTAGAGAACTGCCTGATTCCCACAGAACTTCGGAAAGAAGCCCTGGTCCTCCAGAAAGCACTGGAGTTTGATGATGGAGGGGCAGAAGGTGAGTAGGTCAATTGGAGCCAAACCTCTGGGCTACCATACCCAACCTGGAGTCCTCTAAATGCTTTCTGGGGAATCTATCTGTCTCTGGGAAGGTTTGTAATTATGACATTGGCCTGGCAGGAGTGACGAGTCATGTGGATGATGAATACCGCTGGGCTGGTGTGGAGGATCCCCGTATTATGGTTACCACCTCCCGTGACCCCAGCTCCCGCCTCAAGATGTTTGCCAAAGTAAGTAAACAGTAAATGCTTTGCCCTGTTTAGTTGGAGGCATGGGTTTAGAAAGCAGGTTGATGGGGCAGGCTTGAGGACTTGCAGTCTTTCTGGGACTAGTTCAAATCTGGCTACTGGCCTGCCAGAAGGGAAACTCATTGAAGAGGTTTACTTTGAGTCAGACATCAAACCCAGTTCAGCTCAGCCCTGGGCAGTTAGGAGGTCAAAGCAAATGGTTTAACAGAGACTGTGTGCCAGGGGATCACCTCTAAGATCTCAGCTCAAACTTCCCAGATTAAAAAAAATTCAGTAGAGTGAATCTAACCCGTGTTTTCATTAGGTACGGTGACATAGGTTGCTTCTGCTCAGAAATCTGATTGTAAATGGCTGCTTATAATTTCATGTGTTTTTCCCATGTTCTGTTTAGGAAGTGAAGCTAGTTTTCCCTGGGGCCCAGCGAATGAACCGAGGCAGGCATGAGGTGGGCGCTTTGGTCCGTGCCTGCAAAGCCAATGGGGTCACTGACCTGCTGGTGGTGCATGAGCATAGAGGGGTGCCAGGTAAGTGATTTGTAAGTACACACTAGATACTTGTGCTTTGAAACCTGTTGTTATGAGAACATATCTAGTAGAGATTCAGTGGTCATTTTATTTCATTTGTACTGGACTTGAGGAGGGCAGTTCGATGGAATCATACAGAAGGTGCAGCTCTGCTAATTTGGAAATGGGCTGAAGTTGCTTGCTCGATGTCAAATCTATCGGCAGTGGCTCTACTCTTCAGAAGCAATTTAATGCCTTCCAGATACTTTATGTTATAGTTCCGCAATCCTTTGCTAGCTTGCCTCAGGTTGACAAGAGCTGAAATCCAGTATGCTGCTTACTTGACCCTAGGTAGAAGTTAATATTTAGTGGTAAAGTGTAGGCTGTGCACCCTCGGTTCACTGATCAGATCTCCAAGTACTGGTAGAGTTGGGAAGACTTCCATCTGAAGCTTCTAATGATGCTGAGCTAGATGGAGTAGCTGGTTATGAGCAAAGCTTAAGCAGAATTGGTGGATAAAGCATCATTCCCACATATCAGGTTGTGTCATAATAACAATTTCTTTTTTCAGTGGGTTCATCTTCCATTGATAGCAACTGGGCCTAACTAGTTTCTCTGCCCCTTGTTCCCACTTCTTCATTACTTAGATGGACTCATAGTTAGCCACCTGCCTTTTGGCCCCACTGCCTACTTCACCCTCTGCAACGTGGTCATGCGCCATGATATCCCAGACATTGGCACCATGTCAGAAGCCAACCCCCACCTCATCTTCCACAATTTCACGTCTCGTCTTGGACAGAGGGTAAGATGAAGTGGTAGATCAGAATGTTGTTTCCTCAGTGTTTGACAGCTGTTTATAGACTGAGATTGAAAATCAAAACGGAGAAGGTAGCTAGCAGGTCTGCAAAACATCTGAGGGATGGCAGGGCAGGAAATCCTTTTTGACTTGGCAGTAAGATCTACTGGCAAAAGTGTGTGCCAAAGTCACTAAATGTGATTGCTGTTTTCTGGGTTTACAAAATGTATCGTAAAGCAGCTGAACCCACTAGGTCTATTCAATAGACTAAGCCACAACTAAAAAACAAAAACAAACAAACAGGGTTAAAGCTGTTAGATCTTTTACTGTCTTAGGTTAACGTTGTAAATTCAGCCACTGAGAGCAGTGGAATCTACTCTACAGAAGTGAGTGTAGGAGTATCACTTTAGCCTGGATCCATCGGTGTTCTTTATATGGTATTTTGGGCAAAGTAAAGATGTGAGTATCAGAGAAGCGGCATAATCACAGGAGGTTTTTTCACTTTTTTATGTACCAGAAATCATACAAATAGTATTTTAGTTCAGTTGCTAAAGATCATTCTAGCTGGGGATTATGGGAGGTCCATGGTCAAGCACATTCAAAGATTGTCATGTGAGTTAAGTCTGATTTAATGGCCTGATCTTGCAATTGTGTTCAGTTACATATTTCTTTAAATCTGATCCCATTAAGGGAAAACTTGACTTTGAGACTACAGGAACATTTGATACTTCATTCACTATTGTTTCCAACTTTCATCACACATAATCCACTTTCTACCACCAAGGTTCTGGCATTTCCCCCTTTCTCCTTCATAGGTCACTAGCATTCTCAAGTACTTGTTTCCAGTGCCTAAAGAAGACAGCAAGCGGGTCATCACCTTTGCTAACCAAGACGACTATATCTCCTTCAGGTATGTGTACCTGGTTTGGATTCTGGGTGAGGCTGAGCAGAAATGATTATGAGAGTGGAGCCGAGAGAATGCAAACTTCACTGGTGCTAGATTCTTTGTTGGTGCCAGTTGTGAGGTCTTGTTCATGGACAATACTCTGGGTGGTAGTACAACCTTCTGCAATTTGGTCCCTTCTGAATAGTTGGATTATAATTGCTATACTTGTTGCAGATTGTGGTAAATGTTGTCCCAACACACATGTGAAGGGACTCCGGCCGAAGAAAGATGAGAGAGCATTTTTCAAGCTGCTTTGGAAATAAAATGGATGGGCAGCCATGGAGGGCATTCGGGGGCTTATTTGTGGATTTGCTTTAGTTCTGCACTATATTGATTCTTTCAAAATGCCAAAGGAGGGAAGCCACAACACTTTTCTTTAGGTAGTGCTGTCTGCTATCAGTTTGAGATTGTCATTACGGTATAATCGAGGTGGCGCAGTGATTAGAGTGCAGTACTGCAGGCTACTTCAGCTGACTGCTAGCTGCAGTTCGGCGGTTCAAATCTCACCAGGCTCAAGGTTGACTCAGCCTTCCATCCTTCCGAGGTGGGTAAAATGAGGACCCAGATTGTTGGGGGCAATATGCTGACTCTGTGAATCGCTTAGAAGGGCTGTAAAGCACTGTAAAGCGGTATATAAGTCTAAGTGCTATTGCTATTTAATAATTGCCACTAGCTTCCAAATACAATAGGTCATGAAAGTTGCCTCTGCAGAGTCTTCAGTAATCTAGTGGGCAACCTAATCACTTTATGTGTGATGCCCATCCATCATTGAAGTACCCAATGGTGGGCAGAATAAAAGTTTGTAAATAAAGAAATAAACTTTATCCCTGGCTTGTGTTCCACTTGGGGTATGCTGCAGTTGGGTTCATGCAACATGTAACACCAAAATATAGTCAACCAACAAGTTGCGTTGTTAGCAGTGTTCTCAAAGAAGATATGAATGCAGATGTTAACAGATAGTGTTAATTGTAGAGGGGATGAATTGAATGCAAATATGCATCCTGTAGCTGGCTCTGCCATGGGGAGAATGAAGAGATCGCCTCAGATGTGGTGCCACTTGAAAAGGCAGACAACTATCAGTTTGATTTATCATCAAATATGAGGAGAGACATTTGCCAATATGGGGTGTGTGTGGCTTTTGCTGCTTTGCTTGAAAGAATGAAATGTTTGCCCTTTGTCCATGTTTTAGCAGCTGTGATTTGGGTTTAATGGGCGGAAAAACTTAGGAGGAGGAGGGACCAAAGAGCCTGTTGCTGGGGAAGAGGACTGCTCTTAATTCTTCCCAGTGCTTACTCTGTAATTTTCCAATACTATCTGGGGGCAGGCACCATGTTTACAAGAAGACTGACCATCGGAATGTGGAGCTCTCTGAGGTTGGGCCGAGGTTTGAAATGAAATGTAAGTATCACCATCAAACTATGAACTGTGAAATCAGAAACTTTGTCTCCATCACTGACTTGCCAGAGCAGTTTTAACTTTATTAAAAATTTGTAAAAAACTTTATTTTTTACAAATAACTCAAGAAGGGGAACGTATCCAATACACCTTCCTCCTCCTATTTTCCCCACAACAACTCTGTGAGGTGAACTGGGCTGAGAGAGAATGATTGCCCAAGATCATCCAACTGGCTTTCATGCCTAAGGCGAGACTTCAACTCATGGTCTCCTGCTTTCTAGCTTGGTGTCTTAACCACTAGACCAAACTGGATTTTATGTGTGTGTCCGTGTGTGTGTGTGTATATGTCTCTCTCTCTCTCTCTCTCTCTCTCTCTCTCTCTCTCTAGATATCATACATATATAAGAATGAAAATAAGATATGAACCATGTAGGTAAGTTAAGCCCTTTTACGCCCTGTGGACTTCCATTCCCAGAATTCCTGAGCCAGCCTTACGGGCAACCTGTGACCCACCAAGAACACACACACACACACACACACACACACACACACACACACGGATTGGGAATCCAGTTAAGTGGTTGGGAAAGCTAGAAGTCTGAACATGACAGCTGGTTAGCAAGTGGACTGAATAAATATGTGAAAAACAAATCTGCTATGAACAGAGGGCAACTTCAACTTTGTAGCAATACGGTAGTGCTTAGATTTATGTACCACTTCACAGTGCTTTACAGCCTTCTCTAAAGTGGTTTACAGAGTCAGCATATTGCCCTCAGCAATCTAGGTCTTCATTTTGCTGACCTCAGAAGGATGGAAGGCTAAGTCAACCTTTTGATACTGTATTTGATACTTGATACTGTAAGTATCAAAAACATTGAAGAAAAAGGAGGAGACGGAAGAGAAGAAGAGGAGATTTTGGAATAATCTATGTGTTGCTGGGAATTCTAGGTATTGTTCAGCATCCCTTGGATGGGCAAAGCTAATCTATAATGTCACTACATTGCAGGCTTAAATGGAATGGCTTTTTTCAGGTAAACCTCCAAGTCAATATTAGAAATATCAAGCTTTGAGTATACACGTGTAGAAAGGAAATCCATATTTTTATCTTTCTTTCTCCCCATCTTTTTTAAAAATATGGCTGACTCCTCAGTAAAGAAACACCCATCTCCAGCCCTACTATTTGCAACAAATGACAATTAAAGCAATAAGACACAGTGTACTGTATGCAAATTGCAGTATTTTTTTTAGAGTACGTGGAGTCCTCAGTTATTTTTCTCACAATTAAGGTCAAGGGCTATAATCTGATATCCCCTGAGATTGACAACTTGTTTTTCAAAAGGATCTCAAGTTCTAGCATTGAGTCAATCTGTTTATTTCCTTCCTAACAAAAAGAGGCAACATTTATAACAGTTCTTGCTTTATTGTGCTACAGATGACATAATGGAACAGTTTTCTGCTGATGTTGACTAAGGCTGCTTCTTAAAAGAAAGTGGCTTCCTTGTTCAAGAGCGGTGCCCTCTAGTTATGTTTGGTCAAGTCTTGTAATTCAATGTAGCTATGGCCACATTGGTTGGAAATTATGAGAATTATAGTTTACAACATTTGATTGAGCACCACATTTGAGAATGCTGTGCAAAAAAATCTTTTGCTGCCATGCTTCTTGCGCTTTCATACATAACTCAATTATATTACATGGATTTTCACTATGCACTTTAAAAACTGGACCAGTGTGTAGATTTGTCCATGACTCTTCTCCTCCTGGAAAAAAAAAATCCCTTGTGCATTTGCTTCAGGGAAGAGAAAAAGTAACACAGTTATTCAATATTTATGGGTCACAAGATTTTTCAAATGACTGCTATGTCTGTTGAACACTAGAATGGATTAGATCACATTTTCAGAGTTCAGTATGATTCTCTTCCTGTCCCCATTCTGATCTAAAGACAATGTGGTTAGGAGCATGTATAATAATCAAGAAGTTGCTGATTCAAATCTCAGCTGACACATGAAGCTGAGAGGCTCTTGTAAATCAGAATCTTGGCTTTTGTCCATCAGAATCATTGTGATATTGGAGGGGGGGGTTAACTACCATTCAATAATGGCTTCTGGTGACTGGGTTCACCTATTGCAGTAACTCTAATGTGGTTTCCTCAACTTTAGAACAATATGTTATGGCTTACTTCATGACTCATCCTTAAACATACTGTTACTTAATGTAATCTGTGAGACTCAAATGCTGGGAATGATTATTGTGGTTTCAGGGTTTGCTTTCAGAAATATCTGGCTGGCTGTTTGGAGGTGGTTGTCCTAGAACAAGATCTGATGTGCGCCAGCTTAACTGTGGTTTAAAGAATAATGGTAGTTTGAGTTCACATACATTGCAATTCCCTAACCTTTGGTTGTGTTACCCTTGACTAGGGTCTCAACATACTAAGCCAAAATTTAACAAACCCCATTAACGTTTAACTGCAGGTATGAACTCAGCCACAGCATAAAATGCTCTTGAGTTTTAAGGATTCTTTCCATTGTTCAGATAGGATTTATCTTTCTTTGTCCTCTGTCCTAAAAAAATCATTTTCTGCGGACATTCAGAGACTGATGTTGAACCGGACTGAAAACAAAATTGTGGGGTTTATTCCCTGAAGCACAGAGCACGACAGCCAGCTCAAACTTTCCTTCTCTTATATTGCAGTATATATGATCAAACTGGGAACCTTGGAGCAAGAGAACACTGCTGACGTGGAGTGGCGCTGGCACCCCTACACCCACACAGCCAAGAAGAGAAAATTCCTCAGTGTTGAGTAGCAGTGCCTCAAAACTGCCACTTTCTCATCAAAGAAGCAGACTGTATGTTGGACCTCACATGAACTGGATTCTTCAAGCTTGCTCCTATAAATACAATTTTTTTTTAATTTTTATTTTTTTGCTTTCTGCCTGTTCTAGGAGTGATCATCTTTTTGGTTCATGTCAGAATTTGGTTCGCACCCATTCCAGGACTTCCCCATTCTGACATGGAACTCGTGATGTTTGTCCAGCAGAAAGGGGGCTTTTGCACTTCCCTGTTCTGACTGGTTGGCCTTCCTTGTTAACTTGTGTAAATTTTTATTTAGCAGAAACATACTGTGTAACATTGGAGCTGGCTGTCCAGTTCTAAAAAATGTCTATGGGGAATTGATTTTGAAAGCTACATTAGCAGCAAAGAAGACAGTCAAATAGCAGTTGTTAAGACTCACAATGATGGAGGACACATTCACTGTAATTTACCATAGCATTACGTGACTCTAGTGCTTTCTCAGCCCTCCAATTGGTTTTTATTACTTCATGCCTGCAATTTTTCTACAGCAACTTCTTCCCTCATTTGGTGTCTATGGTAGTAATGTTACCTAAACATATAAATAGGACTAATAAAGAGATTACAAAATGAGGCAGGAGGCTTTCCTCACCTGCTCTGTTATTTTTGCTTTGCTAGATGTGTCTGTTGAACCCACCCCAAATGTCTGGGTTGTAATTCACTAAGCTGTAGTTAACTAACTAATCCACACTGGCTAGGTTTACAACAGACTTAGCTAAAATGCAGCACGATCACTTAACATTATCAGGTTATCAGAGTTACATTGGAAGCTCTGTTGAAGAGGAGCATGTGGGAGAATGAATTAGAGAGTCCTTTCCAAATAGTTTAGTTATCTCTCCATATGGGTTATGCAAAATACGTTTCTTCTGAAGACTGAATTAGCCAAACCCATTCTGATGCAATTATTTGGAAGTGCATAATTGTACGATAGGTACTCTTTCTTCAGTACTGAACTTTTATGACTTTTGTACAATCATTTTCTCTTAGCTCTGGTTTCTTTGTTCTATGCTTTCCATTAAAAAGTGAGACTATCCAAGTGTTGGCCCTGGGTTAGGCTCACACGCTGTATAAGTCAAAAGCGTCAAACAACATGAATGCTCAAACACAATAGGTAGCATCCGATAAGGCTTATCCTTAATTTAGTAGCTGTAACTTAAGGAGAACATTACATTAACAGCCATATATTTTCTTTAATTGGCTAACTTCTGGATTTCCCTGGCATGGTTTAACCCAGTGTTGGGTCTAAATGATTACTGCTGAAAATCTTCAAGCCAGCTACACTCTTGGCTCCCACCAACAAGATCTGGTAAAGAAAAGTTCATGTCAAAATAAGTTGTTCTAACTGGAGGATTCAGTCTTAGAAATGTCCTGAGCTTTAGGTGCTCATGTCCTCTTTGTGGTCAGAAAAACTTGCTGTTTTTGCGTAGTTGCTCCTTATGAAGGAGATGAGCATCTAGTATTTAGTGCTGCTCTGGCAGAAGTAGTAGCCTTCTTTCCTCCTTGCTGTTAAAGAGAGTCCTTCTCAGAAGTGCAGCTTATACTCTGCTCCACTCAGCAGGAGGGTCTCTTGGTCCTTTTGGCTTCCCGATCCGGATGTTAAATCCTATGGGAGAATAGGAAAGGCGTTAGACACCATACTGAGAGCTTTGGTTGTTGCTTTTTCAGTGATTTTGCCCACCTGACCTATTCCTTACATATCTCAGCCTAAGGTACACTATGCATGCCATTTGATTTTAATTCTCATTTTATCAGTATGTCGCGGAAAATACAAGATGCAAGTCTTGTGCAGTACACGGAGGGACATTCATTTGTATAGCACTTGTCAGCGTCTCATTAAAGCAGCTGTCTCTTTCCTAGAATTGCAAGCCAGCAATGCAGGAAAAGACACAACTTTTTAAGAGGGTTACTGAAAGTGCTATGTGAATGTATGCCCCAAAACCTCTTTTCCCCTTAAAATCCAAAGGACTGAACAGCCCAAGTAGATACTGACAGAAGTCTTTGCCCTCTTTCAAATTTTCTGAATAGTTGCATCTCTTTGTTATTGAATGCGAGAGCTTCACGTTAGTATTATTGACATATAGGGAGACTCTAGTGAACAAATAACACTACCGGTAGTTTAATGTTTTATTTCTCCATAAACAAAGTCATCGAACATGCAATGTGTCACTGTGAAAAACTGACAAATACAGTAACTAGCATCACTTTTAGCTACAGTGACCGCAGCAAAATGCTTCCTTTAACTGGTAACTGTTCTCTGGCATCACTGTACTGGAATTTTGGGGCATTCTTCTATGGTGAACTATTTCAGCTAAATAACAGTTGGTTTTTTTAGCATAAACTACTTGATTCAGGTCATGCCACATTTCCATGGGGATTAAGTCCTGTAGAATTCTTTGATACAGTGTAGAAGTGATGGAAGTGTTAAGGTCCTGAGAAAACAAAGTATTCCCAAATTCTCTCCCAGAGAGAGAGGGGGGGAGAGAGGAGAGAGAGAGAGGAGAGAGAGGGGGAGGGAGAGAGGAGAGAGAGAGGGGGGGAGAGAGGAGAGAGAGGGAGAGGAGAGGAGAGAGAGAGAGGAGAGAGAGAGAGAGAGAGAAGGGGGGAGAGAGGAGAAAGAGAGAGGGGGGGGGAGAGAGAGAGAGAGAGTGTCCCAAATTCTGTATCTAAGATGGCTGTGCAGCACCTGGGTGTAATTTGGAGCATGTGAAAGTATTGACAGAGCACCGGTTGACAATCACTTAGAACAACTAATTTTTCCCCCTGGGGTTACCCTCCATGGCTGCATTTAGTTTAAGGTGTGACCAAGAGGAACTGCAGTTCCCGAAAAAGCATTTGCTCCTCCCAACTTCAGCTTTCTTGACTTCTTGCCCCATTGTCACTGAATGTGATCAGTGCCTCATGTGGATCCTACTGATAAATCAAGGGAGACTGAGCGAATAAACACCAATCCTTCTCCATGTTTCATTTATTTCTAAACAGAGTCAGCCATGCTGTTTTGCGCTATGTCAGTGTTTTTCAAACTTTGCAAGTTTAAGAATTTATCTCCCAGAATTCCCCAGCCAGCATTTGAAGGAACAGCTAGGGCTAGTTATGGAGGTATCTCCTTAAACAGAGCTGCTTTGGACCATCCTTGCCATAGGTAAATTTCACAAACATGAGCTCCCCTCATTAGTGATTCCATTCCGTTCTCCCTCACACATCCACACTCCCTTCCTTTCACTCCCTCTCTCTCTCTCTCTCTCTCTCTCTCTCTCTCTCTCTCTCTCTCTCTCTCTCTCTCTCTCTCTCTCTCTCTCTCTCTCTCTCTCTCTCTCTCTCTCTCTCTCTCTCTCTCTCTTGTCGTATACTGAAGCATCCTTGACATTTCTTAAATTCAGTTAAGGACAGCTAAAAACAAATGGGTACTTGAGTCACTAGATCAAGATAATTCAAATGGATATAAAACTACTAGAATCCCCTACTATTCTAAATGTTTAAATAAGAACTCTTCATAAAGTAGGTTTTTTAATGGTTATTTTGGGGAGTGAAATGACACCTTCTGAGTTACACTTTGTGAGACGATGAATATGAGTTAATCTGATACCTGTGCAGTTTGTTAGCTGTTCTGAAGGAACCAGCAGCATGAATAGTGAAAAATAAGTGCTTATTAATTGTCTTACACAACCAAGCGGGCATTTCACTAATTAAAGCTGCTGCTGCTTGCTGAGACATGACAGTATTTTCTGCTTTAGCAGCAAAAACATAACTGATGTAAAAAGTTCACTGTTGATGCTGAAAATTGCTGTTTAATTGACTCAAGATTTAGTTACGTGTATTCAGTTTCAAATACCGAAAAATTCTCCCCATTCCAGTTCACCAACTGGAATGTTAGCATCACAAGGACCTAAAGATCTCCTTACTCACCCATGGCAGAAGACCCTGCGGTATTTGGGCAAGTCCTGAGTGGGGTGTCGGCCACATCCTCATAGGTTTGCACAGGGACAGTCCGAGACAATGATGATACTGTTCAGGGACAAAAGTGACTTTCTGACACTTGCCAATCTAGTGTTATGTAAGAAAGAGTTAAGCAAATATTCTGCCAGAGCCAGAAAGGTAAGAGAGACTCACTTCCAAACCTGATTCAAGAGTGTCATCTCCTTTAAAAAAAGGAAAGGAAACTGTTTCCATTTAAAGTCTTTTGGTACCGTGATGCCTTGGCCAAATCTAAAATAGTTAAAAATGAAGCAGTGCAACTGGCTGTGGGTTATATTAGCTGCATCACATTTGTACTCCAAATGTTTCAAAACAAAATGCTTTGCACACTCCTATTTTAAGGTCATCCAGAGGACCTGTCATTATTGGGAGATTTAAAGCTGTCCAGTTTTAAAGTGATACACAAATGTGATAATACAGGTAGTCCTCGACTTACAACAGTTTATTTAGTGACTGTTCAAAGTTACAACTACTGAAAAAACAGTACTGGACTTATGACCATTTTTCACACTTATGACGGTTGCAGCATCCTCATGGTCATGTGATTTACATTCAGATGCTTAACAACTGGCTCACATTTATGACGGTTGCAGTACCCTGGGGTCACATGATCGTCTTTTATAATTTTGATCAGCAAAGTCAAATGGGGAAGGCAGATTCACTTAACAACCTTGTTACGAATTTAACAACTGCAGGGATTCCCTTAACAAATGTGGCAAGAAAAGTCGTAAAATGGGGCAAAACTAACTTAACAAATTTCTCACTTAACATAAATTTTGGGCTCAATTGTGGTCGTAAGTTGAGGACCAGCTGTACAAGGACAGCCTAGTTCTACTGGACTATCCTGAAGAGTAAGAACTCTCTGATGCCTCAGTAGAGATCATTCATGTAGATGGGTACTATATATCAAAGGGGGGGTAACCTATGGCTTTGAGATGTTGATTTACAACTCGCAACATGGCAAAGGAATGCAAGAGTTGGCTCAGCAATACCTGAAAGACCACATCTTTGAATCTTCCCCATCTTTGAATCACAGCAAAGGCCATCTCTGTTACTGAAGTGACTTACCAATAAAGGAGAATAGTTGTAGCTCAGAGTTGGAATGAGGGTTCCTTGGTGCTCTTTGAGCTTGGTTGTTTTCTTGCAGATGTTTCATTACCCAAACTAAGTAACATCGTCAGTGCACTAATGGATAATGAAACAGCTACACACCCACAAAACAAAGCCCAGAGAGCACCAAGGATGCCTGAAGTGAGTTAGCTGGAAAAGATATATACTATAGAGAGCCTGTTTGGTATGGCAGTTAAGGGATCAGGAGAGAAACTAGAAGAGTGTGAGTTCTAGTCCCACCTTAGGCAAAAAGCCAGCTGGGTAACTGGGCTAGTCACTCACTCTCAGACCAACCCACTTCACAGAGTTATTGTGAGGAAAACAGGAGGAGGAAGGAGTATTAGGTTTGAGTTATTTATCAAGTAATAAAGGGCAGCATAAAATTCTAATAAATAGAAGGTAATTATCTTCTAACATAAAGTTAGGCAGAATGAAGCTTTATATTCAATAGACTGTGAGCTTCTCTTATATAAATTTGATAAATGAATATACTTTTTTGAGCTTGACTCTATGGTTCTCTCTTTGTGGTTTCCTTGGCAACAGCCCTAAGTTGGCTTGTTGTTGCTCACTTCCAGATAGAAGGTGAATCCTATATAAGTCCATTTGTTCTTACCTTTCTTTCCGGACGAGGAGATAAAAGCCTAAGAAGCAGAAGGTGAAAAAATAAAATTGAATAAAAAGAACTTTTCATTTTGTCCCAAGAAAAAGTGAGTCCTACAATATCTGTGAATTACAAAGCTGAAGCTCGTTCAGCTGGATGTTGCATCCAGTATTCTGCATGTTCTTCACACATCTCTGCTACCTACATAGCAGTTGTGTTTACACAGCTTGCTTGTCTGGTCACTAGCTTCACTCACAAAACATGCTAAATCCTCATTAGGGGTTTGTACAAAGTAAGACTCTTTTGTTGAGTTTATGGTTCAGTGCATTGTGCAAACCTAGGAAGTGGATTAATTTAGTAACCAAGTTACGCATGATGTGTATGCCAACAACAGATAATACGATACTCAAGAGGAAAGAGAAATTTACTTTCATTTCTTTGGCTCAGTGTGAATTAGGCCAAAGCTGAGCATGAATTTGTCTTGGTCACTGCCCACCAGAGGTGGGTTTCAGCAGGTTCTGACCAGTTCCGGAGAACTGGTAGCGGAAATTTTGAGTAGTTCGGAGAACCGGTAGCGGAAATTTTGAGTGGTTCGGAAAACCGGTAAATACATCTCTGACTGGCCCCGCCCCCATCTATTCTCTGCCTCCCGAGTCCCAGCTGATCGGGAGGAAATGGGGATTTTGCAATAATCTTCCCCTGGAGTGGGGAGGGAATGGAGATTTTACAATATCCTTCCCCTGCCACGCCCACCAAGCCACACCACGCCCACCACGCCATGCCCACAGAATTGGTAGTAAAATTTTTTGAATCCTACCACTGCTGCCCACCTGTTTCAAAGGTTGGTTAGGAGTCATACAACATGATCAGTGCCTAGCTATATCAACATCCTAGATTTCTGGTTTAGTTTTTAATGGAGCAATAATCATTACTCGCAAGAGAATGATGAAAAAGTTCCCTTTTTCATAAGAAAAGAACTACTGTATCTTTTCCAGGCAGTATATAAATAAATATTCACTGAAAAGCAGAAATAGGCCATCCTTACAAAATAGACAGAATAATGACTACTCAACTTTTAGAAGGGCTAAAGATGAGTTCTTTTAAAAACTAATAAATGGGATTTGTATTATTATGGCATCTATGGGTAGGGCTTGGGAAACAAAGACAAAACATCAGTCTACTTACTGGGGGCATCAGATTCCTGAGAAGAGTTTTCCCAAGTCCATTTGTATGAGATGGAGAGGAGATCACTCCAGAACTGGACTCTCCTGAAGAAGAGATATCAGGAAAAAAAACTATTTTTATTCAGATTATAAGAATAAAGAACCCAGAAAACCCCAATCTAACCATCCCAAGGTTTTCATCTATTTAATTCCAGTTTGTCAAAAAACCTTGAAGGTACACTACTGACATCTTAATAAACAATGAGATCTAGGCCATTTCATAATTTATTATTGATATTTTCACTGGCTTTTTCTAAAAGCAAAATCTATACCCAATAATGCTAGACTCCCATTGGCATTTTCTTGAATTCTGCTAAATGTTGCAAATGGACAGAAAAGCCAAAATCTGACATTCCACCCATTTTCAGAGTAACAAACATATTCTTTCCCTAAACTTGCACTTTGGTATCCTCAGTGGGTTTAGAACTAATTTAGCACAGTCAAGTAAGAAAATATAATACAGTTTGGGACATATTTATGATGATGTTCACATATCCATTGTGGCTTGGTTAGTTGTAGAAGGCCTAGTGGACTTGTTCAGACCATGATATCCCATAAGCCATATATTGCTACCTATAGTGGCTGGGTTCCCACATCAGATTAAGCCAAAATCAAGCACACCTCATTATGGCTTAGTACAAATGCAAATCCAGTTCAAAAACTTCTTCAGCTATTAACTGACAAACAGTTCACATATGCTTACTCAAAGATAAATGCAAAGAGTTCAAGGTAAGCATTTTCAGGATTCCAGTTATAATGGCTTTAGATCAGATAGCAATCTTTTAGCACATCTATATTTTGTATCTTCAGTAAAATATGATAGCTTTCATAAGGTTGATATAAGGGTAAAGTTTATGATGAATTTTGATTGCTACATAAATACTAAAGTTAACTTCACACAAAAAATTAACCTATGGCCTGTTTAGCTGTGGTATATCGTGCAATCCAAGATTATTTGGGTTAAATAATGATTGGAATCAATCATAAACCAATCCATTACCCTCCACCTAGAAACTAACAACCTACTTTCTAACAAACAATTTGGTTTCAGGAAAAAATTATCCTGTAATCTGCAACTCCTACACTGCAAAAACATATGGACTACACAACTCAATCAGGGTAAAGCAATAGATGCAATTTACATAGACTTTTGTAAAGCCTTTGATTCAGTGGTACACGACAAACTACTTCTGAAACTAAAATCTTATGGCATCTCTG
>QLTV01004024.1:335085-345776 GCA_003457575.1 Thermophis baileyi | reverse complement strand
GAGGCTGAAGACACAAGCCTGATAATCAGCCTGAAGATGACGAATGAGACTTCGTCGAAACGTTCAATGACATCTCCAACTTCCCGCGGGAGAAAACCCGAATAACCATAGACCTACACACACATACCCGCGAAAACCTCAAAACACACACACACACACACACACACACACACACACACACACATATATAGGTCTGTGGTTATTCGGGTTTTCTCCCGCGTGAAGTTGGAGATGTCATTGCAACGTTTCGACGAAGTCTCATTCGTCATCTTCAGGCTGATTATCAGGCTTGTGTCTTCAGCTTCGTGCTTCATTGCTCCTAGAAGCACGAGGCTGAAGACACAAGCCTGATAATCAGCCTGAAGATGACGAATGAGACTTCGTCGAAACGTTGCAATGACATCTCCAACTTCATCATCCCAGTTTTAATCTTGAATGATGAGATACGGTACCAGTTGCTCGGCTCTTAGAAGTCTGAGAAATTTTACTTTAGGGATCTGCTATTTAATGGCTGTAGAATATCTGTTACCTGAATGAAACTGGCATTGATGTAATCTGCTTGGCATTCTTCTGCTAGTAAATTCACAACAACTCTGGTTTGGTCATCTGTAAGAGAAGCACAACTAGAACTTAGTATCATGGAGAACAGACAGGGACCAGGACAGCAGTGGAGAAAAGGGGTCTGGGAATAGATGAAAAAGATGGCTTCTTTCCTAAGGTTTAAAACACTGGATCAGTTATGTTAATCTTCCATGAACTAGGCTCCTACCAATGTGTAGATGTCAACTGCCAGAATACCAAAGCCACATAGTTAATGCTGAGAGTTTGGGGAGTTGGTCCATGCATCCAGAAAGCACTCAGGTTGGAGAAGGCTACATTAATTGACACCATGCATTTTCAGTGTAATTAAATGCACAGCTATAAGCATCTGAGAGCATGTGCACGGAAGTCATGAAACATGCACCAAGACATTATGACACAAACTCCACCCTTATATACTTGATTACTAACAGTGGACATAAGAATGAAAGTTGCAGAGTTTGTCTTATGATGTTCCTGTGCATCTATCATTTTTCGTGTAATATGGAAACCTATATTGTGGAAGTCTCCCTCCCTCCCCCCCCCAAAAAGGTTGATGTGATGGCCGCTGCTGAGTCATTTAAGCCATTCCTTTTTAAAAGAAACAATATATTAAAATGGCTAGTGGTTTTAACACACAATTGTGGCATCAAGGATGTTCCTGTGACAATTGCTTCTCAGGCCAGTGTAATATAGTAGTTCAGAGGTAACACTTGGACTGGGGAGCCATGGACATTCACTAGTAACTTTCAGCCAGCCCTTTCTCTCATTCCTATTTATGTCACAGAGTTGTTAAAACATAAGTAGGGAATGTTATGTACATCACCTTGAATGTCTAGAGTAGCGTTTTTCAACCTTGGCAACTTTAAGATGGGTGGACTTCAACTCCCAGAATTCCCTAGCCAGCTTGCTCCCAAGATTCTGGGAGTTGAAGTCCACCCATCTTAAAGTTGTCAATTTGCCACTAATGTAGATGAAAGCCAGCTTATATAAATTACCAAATAACTAATTAAATAAATAACAATTCTGATGAATTCCATGCTTGATTTCTTGATGGGCTAATATATGTATATTTGTCTTCTTTCTTTAGGTACATACTTTTTTTAAAAAAAAGAGATATCAGGTCCACTGAATTCCAAGTAAAATAGCAAAGTTGCAATGGGAAATGCAAAAATATTAGCAAGGGACAATACAGAATTTATTTTTCGGCAGGGTGGAGCACTCATAACCATTGCTTCCAGTGGCTAACCTCTTTTGTGTCGTCCCCCCCCCCCCGGTTATCAGTAGATTTTTAGATAACCATGCTACTACACCTGATTATAGAGCTACAAAGCTCCTGATTGGTGGACCTGAGAATTCTTTTGCCATCCTGAAATGGACCCCAAATTTTTCAGCTGCAAAATCAGAGAAGAGAGCACTAGGTCATTCTTTTTCTGGAAAAGAGCAGCTGTGTGTCAGTCAAATTGTCCCTGGGATGGGGTGCTCCAAGCTGAAGAATAAGGTAGACCAGCTAGACTAGAGTGATTGCTGAAAAGGCCAGATTAGTCCTCCAGGCTATGGATGGAAACTGTCCTTGGGAAGGGAGCCCTCCGTTCTTGTTAACTCACAGGGTAGGATGTCTTTGTAACGGTTCTTCTTGATATTCTCCTTGTTGCACCCAGCCTCGGTTGAAATGGCCTGCTGTTGCCGAAATGCTAACGTTCGGGCCTTGATTTCCTGGCAAGAGAGATTAATTTTCATTGTATTTATTTCAGATCATTCTCTTCTGCTTTTTAAACTTAATATATAGCCTCCAAGGTGGAAGAAATAGAAGACTATTGAAAGATCACACACACACACACACACACACACACACACACACACACCCCTGGATAGTATAATGGTTAGAGTGCCATCTTTGATGCAGGAGACCAGGGTTCTGGCTGATACCTACCTTACCATTAGGCGTCCTTGGGCAAAGGCCCCTGAAGCTTCCCCTGCAGAGGTGGGTTCCTACCGGTTCGGACCTGTTCTATAGAACCGTTAGTAACGTGGTGGCCTGGGTCGCTGGAACCGGCAATGACCCACACATGCCACGCCCCCGAGCCGGTTCTCTCGGCGCCACCATCTTGTTTTTTGCTTCTGCGCATGCGCAGAAGCTTTTTTGTACTGCGCATGCGCGCGCGCGCCCGCACGTCATGTCCCTGAGCGAACCAGCAGTAGGAAAATCCGGAACCCACCCCTGTTCCCCTGCATACCTCAAAATATGAGACTGACACAAAGTAGGAGCATCATGCCGGCTTGCACATTGTCCAGTTTCAACAAGGTCCTCAACAGATATTGGAGAACAAAGACAATCTGAGGATATGTGAGCTACTAGAACAAACCATACATGGACGAAACAGGAACTGGAACTGATGGAATCCTACTTCAAGAGCAGAAGTAGCAACCAGTGAGAGAGGATATATGAAACATATGAGGGACCTATGGATGACAGAAGACCTGTATCCACACTAACTGAGAAACAGCTAGCTACTTAACACTTCAACTTAGTGAAGAGCAAGCTGCTACCACAACTGGAGATAGACTAACTAGACATTACATCCCATACTCAGAAGATCCAGGAAGAAGTTGAAATGTCATTACCATCCTCTCCATTGCATGTACTCCTCAACTTACAACCATTTATTTAGGGACTGTTCGAAGTTACAACGGCACTGAAAAAAATGACTTATGATCAGTTTTTTACACTTACAACCATTGCAGCATCCCCATGGTCACATGATCAGAATTCAGGCACTTGGCAACTGGCATGCATTTATGACTGTTGCACTGTCCCGGGTCATGTGTAACCTTCCAACAAGCAAAATCAATGGGGGAATTCAGATTTGCTTAACCACCACATGATTCATTTAACAAGTGCAGTGATTCACTTAGCAACCGTGGCAAAAAAGTTCATAAAAATGGAGCAAAACTCACTTAACAACTGCTTGGCATAGCAATGGAAATTTTGGGCTCAGTTGTGGTCGTAAGTCAAGGACTACCTCTACAGAGCACAGCAACTGATATGAGGCATAAGATCATTGATAACCTAGCTACAATCAACTCTCGAGGTTGATTACCAAGGCTCAGCAGAGACGTACCATCAGATAGTATGCTAGAACAGGGGTCCCCAACCTTTCGGACCTCAGGGACCACTAAATTCATAATTTTAAATCCTGCGGACCACTAATATGATCTGCCTAATGACTGGCTGGGTGGGCGTGGCTAGATGGTCATGTGACTGGGTGGGCGTGGCCAACTTGATGTCACTCGCCGGCCTCTACTTGCCCCTCCCCTCCCAGCCACTCCTCGCCTGCCCGCTCGGGCTCCTTAGGGCCCCAACAGGAAGCCCTGTTGGAGCTAGAAGCAGTTGTTGGAGCTAAGCATGAGAAAGAGTTGGGAAAACAGCTGGCTCAGTTCAAATTGGAGCTGACCAAGAAGGAGGCTCAGCAAAAGCACCTTACTGAGGACTACGAGCATAGGCTGTCCAAGCAGAGGGAAGACCTGCAGGAGTGCAAGGCCAGGTACCGGCGCCTGGAGGCTCAGCGGGCTGAGATGGTCAGCCAGGTCCAGGCCATGATGCAGTCCCACTGGGACGAGGCCCTCCGGCTCTTCGCCACCAGCGGCGCTTCCCTCCAGCCTTCGCCCAAAGCCCCGCACCAGGAGGCCGAAGCAGACCCCAAGCCAGAATTTCTGCCCCCCTCCGACCCACACAAAAAGACCCTGTGAAGGGGGAGACTCTCTGCAGCAACACAAGCATTCATTGCATGTATCCGGCCCAGGGGGCATAGTTTGTGGACCCCTGATTTAGTGCAATATAAAAAATGCAAATAATTTTTCTGCGGACCACCAAAATTTTCTCGCGGACCACCAGTGGTCCACGGACCACCAGTTGGTGACCGTTGTGCTAGAAGATGCCAACAGAGTCCTCACAACAATCCCTACTATGATCGTAACACAAACCAATCATCTGATATACACTACAGCCACTGTAATCCTGGAGATGCTTGGCTACACAATTTATTTATTTATTTAGCATATGGATTTTTGTTTTTGTTGCTATGTATTTTGAGAGCCAGGAAAGTCTACACAATAGTCTGGCTGCCATCTGTTGCTACAATAGTTCATTTAGTTCACGCTGTTGCGCTATCCAGGGTGCACCACAAGGAGGCTACACATCCCAGCTGCACAATCGAAGCAGTACAACCAGAGGTGGGTTCCTCCCAGTTCGGACCGGTTTGCCTGAACCGGTAGCGATCTGCTGGTGATGTCACGGATCCGGTTCGGTCGGTGCTGGTCCGTGGGCGCCGCCATCTTTTTTTAAAAAAATTATTTATTTATTTATTTTTATTTATTTATTTTTGGAAATTTTTCCCAGGTTTTTTTTTTCCCTGCGCATGCGCAGAAGCTGAGTTTCTGGCACTGCGCATGCGTTGCCATCTTGTTTTTGGCTTTTTTTTTTTGAATTTTTTTGGATTTTTTGGCACTGCACATGCACGTGCGTGCAGCGTGCGTGCACCCATGAGGTGCGCCCATGCGGTGCGCCCACATGGCGCACCCACACGGTGCGCCCACGCGGTGCACTCACGCGGCACGGGAGGAAGCGAACCAGCGAGGTAAGTTAGAACCCACCCCTGAGTACAACCCTACCGCCCCCACCCCCCAGAAAATGATGTTAGAGGCTAAGATCAAGGCAACATGGAGAGAGGCAACATGGTGGAATTACAGAAAGGTGTGAAGATTAGGAATAAGACTAAGAAACTGAAAAAATACATGGGCCTGACTCCATTTGAAGCTCTAAACAAAGGCTCATGGCACTGGCTACCAGGCTATGGAGATAGAAAAGCACAGGCCAAGAAGATCAATGCCATCCTTTCCAAAGAATCATCCAATATGTATTCACAATTGCAATGCAATAACATAGTAACAGCAGAAACTGAATAACATTGGAAGAACCTATGGAAAAAGAGAAGTCATGTAACACCAGTGCAAAGTGGCTGCAGGACCTGAGAGCAGATCCCAGCAATCTCCCAGAACAGGAACCAGTTATCATCACAGAAGGAGACATCCAACATGAAGAGATGGACAGCACACAGTCCAGACATGATCCACACCTACAGGCAAAAGAAACCAACAGCAGTGCATAAATGCCTAGCAGCACAGATGAACTAGCTGCTAGCAATAGACACTCACCACTCTGGCTAACCCAAGGAATAACAGTGCTGATCATGAAAGGCCCACACAAGGGAACAGCACCAGCCAATAATCTGCCTCCCAACAACATGGAAAGTCCTATCAAGCATTATAGCGAATGAGCTACAGGACCATGTGGGCCAGTACATGAGCACCGCTCAGATGGGCATTGGAAACAATCCCAGAGGCTCAAAACACCAGTTGCTTATGGTCTACAGAAACTAATCTGAGCATAGCCTGGATTGGCTACAGGAAAGCCTATGACTCAATGCCACACACATGGATCTGAGAATGCCTGGTGCTATACAATAGGATACTAAGGACCTTCCTCTAGAATTCAATGGGACTGTAGAAGACAACCCTAGAAGTTAACTCAAGACACCCCACACAAGTGGCCATCAAGGTGATGCACTGTCTCTGCTGCTGTTCTGCATAGGCTTGAACCCTCTCAGCCAGATAATCACTGGATACGGTTACAAATTCAAGGGTTGAACTACCATCAGCATCTCCTCTACATGGATGGCATCAAGTTGTATGCAAAGAACAAATAAGATATTGACTCACTGATCCACCTGACATGGATCTACACTGAGGCCATCAGGATATTGTTCAGACTAGAGAAGTATAGCCGGATTGTAGTCAAGAGAGGGAAAGTAGTTAAGACGGATGGGGTGGAACTACCAGAGGGTCATATAGCAGACATAGTTACAAATACCTTGATATCCTATAATCACATGGGAACCATGACGAGGAGGCAAGGAAGATAGCAACATCCACCAAAGGATTAGACAAGTTCTGTAGAGTGATGCTAGAACAAGATCCATGCCATCAACATGCATCAGATACCCTGCCGGTACAGTGAGCTGGCCAAAGAAGGACATGGAAACCTCTGATGTGAAGATCCGGAAGCTTCTCACAATGTATGGAGGTTTTTCACCCCAAGTCCAACACCCAGAGACAGTACACCAGATGGAAAGAAGGTGGTCAGAGTGTGGTGAGTGTCATAGCCACCGTCATGGGTGAAACCCAGAGCATCCAGGAGTACATCAGTAAGATGGCATCAGAATATGAGCTTCTGAGAGAATGCCTGAGGCAGCAGCAGATGTGGGAGAAAGATCAAGCAGAGGAAGTGCCATGGCAAGACAAGACCCAGTGGTACATCCTGCATGGGATGTACCATTGACACATAGCTGAGATGGAAGACACTAGGAAATCCTACCAATGGCTGAAAAGGGCTGGACTAGAAGACAGCACTGACACACTGATTATAGCAGCATAAGAACAGGCACTAAGCATCAGATCCATAGAAGCAGGACAGGACCCAAGATGCAGACTATGCAGAGAGGCCTCAGAGAAAGTCCAACACATACTGGCAGAGTGTAACATGCAGGCAGGAACAGCATACACTGAATGGCACAACCAACTAGCTGGTATTGTGTACAGGAACTTCTGCACAGAATATGGGTTAGAGTAGACCCTCCTAAGGCTAGATGGGAGTTCCCACAAAAGGCCATAGACTAGAGAATAAGAAAGCTAAGATCCTGTCGGGCTTCCAGATGTAGATGGACAGGCAGGTACTGGCCAGTCAACCAGACATTGTGGTAGTAGACAAGGAGCAGAATACAGTGATGGTGAGAGATGTAGCAGTACCAAGTGACAGTGACATCAGGAAGAAGGAATATGAGAAACCAAAGCATGCAAGGGGGATTGAAGAGGACTCTGAATGTAAAAGCCTAAGTGGTCCCTCAGGAAGCTCACTCAGGAACGACATCAGAGCTTTCTGTCCAGAATAGTGCAGTGCTAGGAACATCTAAGATACTGCACAGAATCCCCAGCCATTTTCATTGAGTCAGCGTTGTTTGCTGGAAGCCATGTGTCCTTGAAGGTTATCTGTTATAGCTACAGTAATTCCAACCACTGCTAATTTCTACCACCGGCTTTAGTTTTTTGCCAGTGGTAGAAATCAGCAGTGGTTGTAACTAAAGCCAGTCATGGGAAAATCAAACTCTTTTTTTCCTAGCACTGTTTTCTCACTTTCCATCACACTTTTTTCCCTTTGTTTTTCTTTCTGATTACTGTAATCCATCCCCCACCCCTCAACATCCTTCCCTCCCTCCTTTTCCTTCTGTCTGAAGATCACATTTGTCACAAATCTGAACATGAGACCTTTTGATATTAGGATGAGAATCACAAGCTGTTCATCCTTATAGAGTCCTACTATCTTTCTGTAACTGCAGGGAAAGGAAAGGGAAGGAAAAGGAAAAGGAAAAGGAAAAGGAAAAGGAAGGGAAGGGAAGGGAAGGGAAGGAGGAAGGAAGGAA
The DNA here is from genome assembly GCA_003457575.1 of Thermophis baileyi. NCBI lineage: Eukaryota > Metazoa > Chordata > Lepidosauria > Squamata > Dipsadidae > Thermophis > Thermophis baileyi. Next base: position 337,662 of record QLTV01004024.1, on the reverse strand, counting down.
GGAAGGAAGGAAGGAAGGAAGGAAGAGAAAGAACTTTTGCAGCAGAAGCCTATATAAATGGCTGTACTTGTATAATCTCGGGATTCCAACCATGCTAGGTATCTACACACCAATGTGTGTGCCAATTAGGGTGGTTGGTTTTTTTACAGTTTTTCTAAGTTGAGGCTTTCTGGTGAATCTTAAAAGTAAATGTCTGCTCTGTACCACTAAAGACAAGAAATTGGATGCTTTGAGCCAGCCCTTCCTGAATATCATATGAATTTGAGATCCAAAGTCGGATTTTAACTACTAAATGATTTAGATTGTAATTTATATCTTAATTCAATTTATATCATTAAAATAATTTAATCTGGATTTATAGCCTGCCTTTCATTTAGGAGCTCAAAGTGGGATCAACAATACTCATTCCTCCTGTTCTTCCTCATAATAACAAAACTGTGAGGCAGGATGGGCTGAGACAGGTTGACTAGCCCAAAATCACCTAGTGAATGTCCATGGCTGAAGGTGGACTATAAGCTGGGCCTTTCTGGTTGAACATTGTAATCACTATTACTATACTGGCTGTCAGATTGCATCAATATATACGTTTTATGCATTATCTTTTAAATCATGTCTTACACTTTTGAATTAATATTTAACCTTGCAAGAATTTGGTTTTCTGCTGCTTTTTTCTCTTAATCTCTCCTGATATGTCTTAATTGCTTACATGTCATTTATAAAGCTATACTGATATAGTAGAAGACTAGCACTTATTTTTTCAACAGGTTTCCATAAACCAAACAAACTGCATTGCATCGGAAAGTGATAGGTTTAAACATGCTTGGGATAAACACATGTCCATTATCTGTCAAAAATTTAAAAATAATAAAATAAAATAAAAATAATTAAAAATAATAAATACATAAATTAAAAACAAAACAAAACAAAAAACCTCAAAGGGCAGACTCGATGGACCAGTAGGTCTTTTTCTGCCATACAGGTTTTTTTTTTTTAATGTATCTCTGTTTCTATAAGGCAGACATACTCACTTCAAACTGCAATGGCATCTTACTTAATTTAACATATCTTTTCTGTGTTAAAGGGGGAACCCAAAAACCAGGTGGCCAGCAGGAGGCGCACGTGCATGCACAGTGGAACTGAGCTGGGATGACGGCTCGCGTGCCTGCAGAGAGGGCTCTTCATGCCACCTGTGGCACGCGTTCCATAGGTTCGCCATCACAGTCCTAGCAGCATCTTTTTTGTGCTGTGTCTTCAGGACATTGTTCTTGTGTCATGGTCAAGAAAATGTGTAATTTGGGGATAGTATTCCTTGTACCTATTTATCCACTGCACAATCTACAGCAAGTTGTTCTACAGGAATATCAATTATCTGGTAGGCTAGGATTCATGTCATACACTAAGTCAAACCCAAAGTAGATGTTAAATTTTGAAGGAGAAATAATATTTTATTTTCATGAGAATTTTCCTTCTACCTTAAGTACATACAAAAAAATATTCTTTATTTTGATGGAAGTTAATAGTTAAGTTGCTTAGCAGTCCACTTTCTGTTGTGCCCCAGCGTAGCAAACCCCCAGAAACGACATACACACACACACTGGTCCAAACTGAAATAGGTTTAGTGATCATTCAAGTTCAGAGTTTCTCCCCAAAGTGCTTGTTAACCTTCACAAACACTTTTGGCCGGGAGTTCAAAGATAAAACAAAACAAACAGAAGATGCAGATCTTAATTGCCTCAAATTGCTGGAATTGGCCGAGAGCCCGGACTGGAGTTCGTCCAACGGATAGCATTGACAGAGTCCTCAGAAGCCCGGCAGAGGAATCAGAAGCCCGGTAAAAACATCCGTTGTTTCCAGCAAACATGGTCCGTTGTGAGTCCACCTTATATAGGCTTAGGGCGTTGCCCCTCTGCCTGCAGAGTTACTTGCGAGTAGACCTCCTTCTGCAAAGCCACTCTTGCCGGCTAGCTGCCCTGCGTGCCCTAGCATCAATCAGAGGCCCCTCCTCTTCACTGGAGTCACTGAACTCCTGCTGAGGAGGTGCAGAAGGCCCTGATTGCGCATCGTCCTCTGGCCCTGCTTCCTCTTCGGTCTCGGACTCCGGTGCCGGCGCTACAGACCGCTCTTGCCACCCTATGGTCTGTTCTTGTTCGTCCGGATCCATGAGCAGCTGCACGGGACGGGGGCAAGCCACAACACTTTCATTTTTTAAAAAAAAACTTATAAATTGCATTTGTAGGTACTGTATTATAACTGCTATAATATCTCAGGCAGTAACAAAGCAATATAGAAAAGTCTGATTCATTGCTGCCATCTAATGGTCATTCAATATATAGATTGCCTAGCACGTGAAAAGCTTGTACGTACTGTAAATACAGTATGTTTCCTCCACATAATGGGAAGGTCAGCAATGTGTACATGAAAAACTTGTTTTGTTGCCTCTTTATGCTGCTAATGTTCCTGACAGATTGATTATTATCATCAGCATCAGCATAATTAGCATTAGAGTTTAGCTCGTTTCCACTATGAGGTGTAAACTGAGTGACCAAAAACCATTTTATCATTTATCATGTTGTGTGA
>QLTV01004024.1:314078-326178 GCA_003457575.1 Thermophis baileyi | reverse complement strand
AAATAGCATTTGTTCCAATGTTTTGGCCTCGAAAAGTTTTAAGGCAGCAGGTACTAATTGACCTCCGCCTGTGTAAAAGAAATGTTTACTGTAATTGCATTTGAGGACCTATTGGCTGCTTGCAATGTATGATCCAGATGTGCCTTCCATGTCCCTTGTGAGTGGAAGACCACCCCAAGGTATCTAAATGTCCTGACCTGTCCCAAACTATGTCCTTCTATTTTCCAAGAGTATTGGCTAGGTCTTTTAGCAAAAACTAAAATTTTTGATTTATCAAAGTTAAGGACCAACTTGTTCTGTCTACAATAGCCAAGTGTTGCCCTAATTGCTCTCTTCAGTCGTATGGGAGTTTGTGATATAATAGCAGCATCGTCGGCATATAGGAGAATCGGAATTTTGCGTTGAGCTAGGTTAGGAGGATGTAGATCAGTGAACCCCATTTTAGAAATCAACCATTCCTTGTTTATAACCTCTATGGAAGCCAACTGTGCATCCCTTTGGTGCAAAGAGATACAGATGGTTCATGGTTTTTATTCCTTTATTATTTTTTAGTGGTCTAAGCTACCCAGAGTTTTATGGAAATGGGCAAGCTTTAAAATTAATAAAAACAAAAAAACAAAAGGGGACATTGCAGACATCATTTGAACTAATTTTTCCAAGCTCTGTGCCTTCCAGACATCTTGGACTAATACTCCTTTCATCCTCAAGCTGAAAGTTGGTGAAAGACGGATTTAAATACTTGATGAACCCTTATAGAAATTGGCTCCAGTTCTCTCATTTTCTGGGCTTTTACTGGCCATTCACAGGACAACATGACCAGTGTTTGAAAAGGTTCATATGTATTCCAAGGGCTCTTTGGAAAGTCTTCAGGAAGAGAATTGGGTTATATAACAATGAGGAAGAGTGAATGTCTTGGAGAACAGTCATTGTGAGTAGCCTCATGTGGCCAGGCAGTGGAGACTCAAACATGCTGCAGCTTGTAGAGATCTCAGTAGCTAGCAGGGAAACTGGGCTGCCTTGATATCACTTTCAGTCTCTCGGTAGAATAGGAAGCCTAACTGACCATATGCAGGGTGGAGGAACCTGGACTTAAAAAGGAACTGTATATCAAAGCATGTTTTTATTTGTTTATTTGTTAAAGCTATATATTGCTGTGTTCTTAGTTTACAGATAACCCAAGCATATAACTCAAACATATAACAACATATAATCCAAACATTGATTATATTCTCTGTGGAATATTAGTTCAAAGACAAGGACTTTTCTGCCCTATTATGCCATTTAGTGGTTAAGGTGCTGGCTTAGAAACCGGGAGACTGTGAGTTCCAATCTTGCCTTAGGCACAAAAGCCAAGCTAGATGACTTTGGGCCAGTCACTCTCTCTCAGCCCAACTCATCTCACAGAATGGTGGTTGTGGAGAAAATAGGAGGAGGAGGAGGAATATTAAGTATGTTTGCTGCCTTGAGTTATTTACAGAGTAATAATTAAAGTGGGATAAAAATCTAATCAATAAATAAAAATAAATTTTCAATACATACAGTCTCTGCTTCCTCTGCCTCTAAGCTAAAAGTGAAATAGAAATGTGCACACAGGCATATTTCTGTTTCACTATCTAGTTTATGTGTGTGGTGTTGTGTGTGTGTGCATGTGTGTGTGTATGAAAGCCAGTAGGGAAATATTTCCATTTCCTTTTTCTGTTAAATCAGCAGGCTATTTGATTAGGTCTATTAGCCTTGAAGTCAAGATTTCTAGTATGTGAACTAGGTTTGCACAATCTATCCTTCCCCAACATGGTACCTTAAGGATGCATTTGACTACAACTCCCAGAATTCTGAGCCAGCAAAGAAAGAAGTATGTCCCGAATTTTCCATTATTTGTTATTATTAAGTGGGGATGGACCAGGGAATATGGGGGAGGGGGAAAGGAATACTACTTTTCCCTTCCTGTATAATTTCATGCTGTATCACTTTAGATTTAGTGCATTTCTCTTTACCTACCTTTTCCAAGCTAAGATCCTTCAAACGTTGCTACCTGTCCTCTGAAATGCTACTCTAGCCCTTTCATAATTTTAGTTGCTCTTTTCTGCACCTTCTCCAGTTCTACAATCCTAAAATTATACATTAAGTGGGAATAGTCATTTTTATTAATAATTCTTTCAATAGTGACTACTGAAATGTTTTAATATGGTAGCCAGTGTGTTTATAGGAGGAAGTTAGGAGGAGCTGAGTGTTCCTAAATGTTACCTACAGTACAGATGCAAAATAAGACCATTGAATCTGAAGCACCTCTGCTCCATCTGCTTCCTAGCAGGATGTGATTACATTATGCAAAGCAACCCTTTCCCAAATGATTTAATCTAGGACCGTGTTTGCAAATGTACTCATTTTTTTAATCCGGTACATGCTGCGTGGCTGCTGACCAAACTGGTTGAATGACATCTTAAACCTGAATTTAAATGGAATGTATCCATGTTATCAGTTAGGGCTTTCTTTGTGAACCCTTTATAATAGCATTTTTTTTTACTCAGTTCAAGACCGACAAGTCTTTGAGGCATGTAGAAATATAATATTATCAACTCGTCATAGGGCTGGCAATCATACTCAGTTTAAATACTCAGTTTATAAAGGGTATTTTGAATTTGCAAGATGGATCAGTAAGGACATCTTACACAGAATGGAAAACTATCACTACTTCTTAAAATGTAGTTGGCACTGCAAGGACCAAAATATGACTCATAAAATATAGAGGGTTCCTGCATGTGGCCCTTTATGGTCAAATGTAGCTGGCTGTATTTTCCCATCTCTCTAAGTGAGCTAAACAATCTAATAAGTCTTTCTAGTCAGTTCACCCATAAAGTGACCAATTTCAGCATATCTTGGCACATGATGTGCAGTAGCCAATTGGGATGCTGGAGGGCTTAGAAGGATTCATAATTTCAGTTGTCTAGCTGAGCATGGAAAAGTCCTGCTGGCTTTGTGTGCCAGAAACTTAGTCTCAAAGAAAAATCTGTATTCAGATTTATAAAGTATAATCTACTCTTCATTTTGCACAGCTATTGATTTCTAACAAATTGTCCCTCACAATTCTAAAGAAAGCATTCTATTTTTTGAGGGGGGGGGGAATTGCAGAGAGAGGCGATACAATCCAGTGCATCAGGGATGGTTTTCACTTACCTTCCCTACTGGTTCACAAATGTGAGCGCACGCGCCACCTCCGCACATGCACACTGCCTCCCGTGCATGCGCTTTACTCACACGCAAGCCTTCCGCGCATGCTCCCGGCCTCAAATACGTGCACAAAGAGGATAGCCTATAGAGCCGGGATGGGTGGGCGGGGCCACCTGCAATTTCCGCTACTGGTTCGGGCGAACTGGACAGAACTGGCTGAATACCACCTCTGCAGTGCATCCCTTTTAAACTTCCATAAATATGATTCTAATGGAAGAGAATATTTGTGGGGTCCTTGATGCCCACTGAGCTTGGTTGTTTCTTGCAGACATTTCATTACCAAACTAGTAGCATCAGTTAGGTATCACTGATGATGTTACCTAGTTTGTTAATGAAACATCTGTGGGAAAACAAACCAAGCTCAGAGAACACCAAGGATCCCACACAAATATGATTCCACAGCCCCTCCCTCTGAAACATTCCTTTCTCATTTTTTGAAATTGGGAATTATTTTCTTTGGATAGGAACTTGAAGCAGAAATGCAAAGTCCTGCTCAACAGTGCAGCAGGGCATCATTACTACATTTTAAAGTAAGTGGTTACATACAACATCTAGAGAGGAAGAAGTTCCAACCATAATGCCCAAAGTGAGTGTTTCAGTGGCTGAGAACAAATCTAAAATTGCTGGTTTCTAGCATCCCCTTCTTAGTGCCTATGCCTGCAGTATGGAGTTAAATCAGTCCTCCAACTTTAAAATGACAGAACTTTGGATCAAACACCTCATCAATTTGTTCTTCTACAAACTGGCTGGCAACTTCTATTGTAGCATTAGTACTTTTGCCAGACTTTAAGATTATTTGCAGAAGGTTTAAGAGTCAAATGGGTTTCAGGATAGTATCACAGTTTGCATCTGTAAAATCTTTTGACAAACCAGGAGTCAAAGCAATACATTATAATTCAGTATTATCTTGCAAAGGGCAGGGAGGAATAGAAAGATGGTTTGTGTTCTACAGAATTTATGGCAGAAATGATTGAACTAAAATAAATGAATGAATAAATCAATCAATAAATAAATATCCTGGTTCCCAGCTTCTTATGTGCTCATATAAATTTCACTCTAGAGTAGTATTTCTTAAAGTGTGGTCTGAGAACTACTGGGGATTGCCCAAGACCCTTTCAGGGGTCCACAAAATCAAAAATTATTTGCCTTATATTGAAGAGATTTGCAAATATTTAAAACAATGCCGCTCTTCTGATTATTATTTTTATTTAAAAGAGTATAGGGTTTTTCATGAAATGTATTTACTGACATTTATGTTAGTATCCAATGGGCTTAATATCGTTATTTTTACATAATTCAATAAATATTCTACGAATGCATTGACTTTCATTTTTAATACACAAAATATCAATAAATGTAACCCATACAAACAAAAGCTCTTTTCGGGTCCCGGAGCAAAATGTTTAAGAAACACTGCTCTAGCGTAGGCCCACCCCTTCCTCATAACACTGAATGCATTGTAATTTAAGAGAAATTCCTGCCACATCTGATTGTTGGTTTACTTTGACGGCAAATGAGACATTGCTTTCTACTAATGCCATAAAAAAAAAAAACCTTTTAGCAACTGTTCTCCTTGATACAGTACCCTTTCCTTTACAGTGCTTAAAAGAGAGATACGGGCAAACATAGCCCAGTTGCTAAATAGCGAAACACATATATTGGCTCTCTCCAACAGCTACAATAGACTGGCCTTCTCTCTTGGCATTCATCACCTGGACACTTAACCTCAAGAATAATTAATGACCAACTGTAGAGGGATCATCTTCGCTTTTCCCTTAGCTTTGGCAAAAGGACCCGACAGTCTTCGCAAGATAGACATCAGGCTAGGGTTCATACAAGAGCGCACCAGCTCTTCAATACGATAAAGCATGCAGTGATACATGAGCAAAAAGACATTTTTCAGCAGGCCAATTCCACAGAAGCATTTACCAGGTCAGTTGTGCACCCACCACCATCCCCTTTTCTTTCCTATGTATGGAAAAAAAGGCACACATTCATTTTGTAGGTCAGGCAAAAACCCAACATGTGCGTCTTTCTTGGAACAGAAACACAGAGCCAGGAACAGCTGTTGAATTTCTGTTTGCTGGGTACCTAATCAAAGCACTAGAAAACTGGGAGAAAGAGAGACAAAACCCAACAAATAGCTTTGCTGCTGCTTCTCTCCTAGCAAAGACAAACCTTTGGCTGTAGAAAAAAAGAGGGAAATAGGTACTGACAGGGACAGCACAGGGTAGAGTGAAGTTACTTCACAGCTTCCCTGAGGCCCCGCTCTTCATTTCCAGAGAAATAGATCTCACTCACCTGGAATTCCTCAGCCAGCTGCCCTTTCTCCTGCCCGGCCTTAGCTTCCACCTGGGCTAGAAAGCCCTTTAGGTATTCTTTACAGCGACTCATCCCTCTGCTTAAGAAGAGGGATCGGTGGCAGCAACGTTGGAGCTGAAGGTTCTGAAATGCTAAGAGGAAGTTGACATCCTTGCACCACGCCTCCAGATTGTGGCTGTGGGATGGGCCCAGCAGACCTGCCTGGCTCTCTGCCTGCTCTCTCGGGAAAGGGATGGTAGTTTTTCTGCCCACTGGGAACAGGGTGTGAAACACTGAGCACCTGAGAAGCACAGGTCAACCAGCACTGTTCTTTGTACGATCTCAAGATTTACAGCACAGATAGTAGCATCTATTTATTGCACAGATAGTAGCATCCTTAATTGTCAGTTCTCCATGTGGTATCTGGGGGAGACTGTGCCCCCCTAACAAGTTCCTTACTGTACACATAAATACCTTGCCCTACCTAATTTAGTTTTTAAAAAATTAAAAGTTAATGGGAAACCAGCATGCTTCAAAGAAAAGCATCAGCCTGAATAGACTTCCTTGCAGTGGTGAAATCCAATTTTTTTTACTACTGGTTCTGTGGGCGTGGGTTGGTGGGTGTGGTGTGGCTTGGTGGGTGTGGCTTGGTGGGCCTGGCAGGGCAAGGATACTGCAAAATCCCCATTCCCTCCCCACTCCGGGGGAAGGATGTTGCAAAATCTCCATTCCCACCCCACTCTGGGGCCAGCCAGAGGTGGTATTTGCCGGTTCTCCAAACTACTCAAAATTTCCGCTACCGGTTCTCCGAACTACTGAAAATTTCCGCTACCGGTTCTCCAGAACCTGTCAGAACCTGCTGGATTTCACCCCTGCTTCCCTGTATTTCCAACAATGCCTCTTGACTCTACCAGCATTCTTAGAAAATAAAATGCTTTGTGGCTGAAATCCTTCTTAGCTGTCATTTAATGTGCATTTCTACCACATGTTCTGAAAATTACATATACAGTATGTATGTATGTATGTATGTATGTATGTATGTGTATATATATATATATATAGATAGATAGATAGATAGATAGATAGATAGATAGATAGATAGATAGATAGATATAGATATAGATATAGATATAGATATAGATATAGATATAGATATAGATATAGATATAGATATAGATATAGATATAGATATAGATATAGATATAGATATATTATACTCTAGTCTATTTGGTATTTCAGGTTTTGCTAGCCACCTTGAGGTCTTGAATGAATAGAAAAGCAGGACCTCAGTCAATCAAATAAATATAATAATTGTCCAAGAAACTGCTTAACCTGTTAGAACTGCTCTCAGCTGCAGCAATAGTGTACATCCACACCATAATTCGTGTCACATGGTATTTTTTCCATGTTACATTTGCATCACTAGTTCTAACTTACGTGTGTTTCTTGTAAATACTGTAGAAAGTTTGTCTTCACAATAGAGGGACACTATTGTATAATGTTGATATCATTTTATTATATTCTTCTGTGTATAGTCTCTCTTACGGTAAAAAGGCATAGGATCTGGTTATTGTTCTATTGCTGCAGTAACAACATACATTATGTACTGTGAAAATATATTTCAGTGGACTAATTCAGCAGATGAATGAAATAACGAAGTCCAGGAAATAAAAAAAATCATTGTGGCCAATGCAAATGATATCTTTTGCATAATTTACATTATTTGCACAGTAACATCATCGCAGGAATTTCACTAGAATTTGGTCTACCGAACCATGCAAAGTCCGTTCAGCTGAAATCAAGAAAACAGGACTCACTGTATATGAAATTTCTAAGCTTATTTTTTTTTCCATTTTAATTTCATTTCTTGTTTTTAATCCTCATGGGTTTCCAATACACATGGTTTCTCATAACAGAGGATTGAAATGTTTATTTTAAGCAGTTACATTGAGTTTTCATGTTGATTTTCCTCATTCACAAGTTCCCATTACAAGACCACATGGTGCTAAAATTGCCTGGTTGGGTGAGGGCCTTGAGAAAGGAGTATGAAGCTATGTGGTTTTGGAATCTGAAGTGAAATTGAATTAGCTTTAGTTGAAAATATAACAGAGGGGAAAAAAGAAGTAGCTCAAGAAATACCATGATAGTCAGTTGTTATAGGAAGTGAGGGTATAATGAGTTTAGCTTATGATATTCACAACAGAAAGCTCCTGGCAATAATAATTTAAAAAAAAGGCCTGGAAGAGGGATGATATGAAGTATTCCCCCAGGCCCATCATAGCAAGTTCTTAATGCTTCAAAGAGGATAGAACCAAGAATGACAATGGATTAGCCTACAAGGATGCATATACAGTATATTAGATTTATATCCTGCTTAAGTAAGTATTCAAGGCAGCTAATAGTGACTAAAATAGGAATGCAAAATGGAAAGGTAAGAAGCATACCTAAAACTTAGTACCTACTTTAATTAACAATCCTGGCAAAAGTGATGGGTTTTGGGTTGTTCTTCTAAAGGTAGACCAAATGGGAGCAAATTATAATTCCCAAGGGAATACATTCAACAACTTTTCCCATGGCTAGTATGCTGTAGTGGTTAAGGTGTTGGATTAAGAGCAATTAGTCCCAGGTTCTAATCCATCCTCACCCTGGGTGACTTTGGGCTAGTCACTATCTCTCAACTCAACCTATTTTACAGGGTGTCAATGCTAGTGGAGACAAGAGGTGGGAGCACTATGTATGCTGCCTTGAGGCCCTAATGGAAAGTCAGGATATAATGTATATCTAAGTAATTAATTAATTAATTACAAGAGCCTCTCCTGCAAATCTTCATAGGCCACTAAACAGGAGGATTTTCGGATAGCATGGCTCTAAATCACTTGGGTTTTAAAAATTAATACCATATTAACACCTTAAATTGTGCCAGTGCAGTGCTTTCGGAAAGGGGTTATATGATCTATGTACTTCCTACAGTTTAGCAGCCTAGCTGCCCCATTTTGCATCCCGCTGCAATTTATAGATTATAAGAGTAATCCTGTGTAATATGCATTGTAATGCTCAAAACGGCAGACTTTGGACATACTTTTATTTAGCAAATTTATATGCCCATCTCATCTCATAGTGTGAGGCAACGTAAGTTTCCCTAAATAACACTGCATGTTTGAAAAGCAGCTGAAGTCCTGTAAATGAACGCTTTCTTGCTTAACCACATTGGCTTTCCAAAGACAAGAACGGCCACGTACAAACATCGTCAAACCTAACCTTTTTACAATCTGCTATAAAAAGGTTAGGTTTGAAGATGTTTGTACGTGGCCATTCTCTTCTTGTCTTTGGAAAGTCAATGTGGTTAAGCGAGAAAGCGTTCATTTACAGGACTTCAGCTGCTTTTCAAACATGCAGTATTATTTAGGGAAACTTATATTGCCTCACACTATGAGACAAGTGCCATATAAATTTGATACATAAAAGTATGTTCAAGGTCTGCCGTTTTGACTATTACAATGCATATTACACAGGATTACTCCTAGTAGTTGCAGCGGGATGCAAAATGGGTCAGCTTTGAATGGGCCTCACTTGGTCTCGGTTTCACCCTCTTGATTGAGCTCAGTGGGGGTGAGGGGTGGGTTGTTCAAGCAGAGAAGCTCAGTAATAAAACTATTAATAATTGTGGTTTCTATTTTTAAAATATAAGTTCAGGCCTATGTCTTAAATGGTGCCATTAAAACAACCCATCCAGAATTTTGGTTGGTACAGAGATTTTGAAGCTTCTCTAGTTCAGTAGACCAGCTGCCCTCAAGTAAAGCTATCTCACCCCTAATCTTAGAGGTTTCCAGTGTAAGCAAGTAGGAAGCAAGACGTGGCATGTTTCTAAAAGAAAGTTAAAAGAAGGTGTGTGCTTTAACAACTCATGTCTATTATACAACTGCCAGAAAAAGGTCGAACAAGTCTATGGATTATGAATATTCATATAAATCCTTTTTTCTTCTCTTCTTTTTTGCAAATAATAAAATGATGTATTATATAAAAATCATTCATTGTATTACAGCTACATGAGTGACTGTATGCTCCAATTATGCCTAAGGCGGAGATGCAATGGCATTACCAGTCTTTAGCAAGATTGGAAAGAGGTATCACAATGACATCGAGATGCAAGAGTAATCATTACCCATCCTGTAAAGTTGGACCCATAGAAGAATTGTGTTCTTCTGTATAAGTAAGATCCATTGGACTCTGAAACTTAATAATTTAATATAATATCATTCATGGCATTTTATTTTCTTCTTCCTCCAAAAAAACCCATGTAGTTTTCCTTCTTTACAATAGCCCAATGAGGAAAATTGGGCTGAGAGAGATAGAGAAGCTATCCTAAAATAATCTAGTGAATTTCATAGATCTAATTAGGCATAGATCTAATGGGCATATAAAACATTGACCTAGAATGTCATTTGTTTTGTTTGCTCATTTTGCTGGGTTGCATAAACATAGTGAATTATGGTTTATTTGATAAACCATAGTTAAACAAACCTTGGCTTAACATAATAGATGAAACCAGTCTAAGTTGTTAACCCCACTTTCCCCATGCTGGGGTCTTCTAGATGGTTTGGACCATACCTACAGTATAAACTATGTTAACTGCATGTGATGGGAGCTGTAGTTCAACACATTAAGAGAGAACACAATTGGAGAAAGCTCATCTGCGCACTTGGATACAGAATAATCAGAAAATCAGGTTCCATAGAGACAAAAGTTACAAATATGTCTTTAGCTCTTTCCTCACACTCACCGAAAGCTATGATAGACAGTATGAATTGCTTTATTTTAAATTTTGTATATTAAACATCTCTCAGAGTTGTAATGGACTTGGATGACTTTTAAATGTTATTAAAGAAATAAATAGAATGTAATCTTTCAAATAGAAACTTTATTCCTTTTAATTTTAGAATATTGACAATCTATTGAATTTTGCAAGAAATCCCCATACTTCTATTATAGCCTTTAATTTTTATTTGCCAAACAGTAATTGTATGAATCTGTTTGACTTCTGATTCAGCCACCTGTAGGAGGAATATATTTATTTACTAGATTTTGCTATCTTGGGGGGTTGGGAAATATGATCCATTTTCCTACTATTTAATCATAGGTCAGTGACTGTATATGGAAAGTCCCTCCAAAGACGTTGTCTGTAAATGGAAGAAGGCAAAGCCAATAAGGCAGACTTGTAGTAGTTCTAACTTTCCGCACGTCCTTTCAAAGTGAGAATTATTGAGACTTAAGCTAAGGTTACCAGATCTGGACAGCAAATATCTGGATGGCCACAGGATGGCATCAAAGATTAAGATTTTTCTGTCCCTCTTTGCTACAGACTGAATTTTTGCAGCCCAGATCTACATAAGTTCAAGTCACATACCCCCTTTTTCTACAAGCCCTCATTCTCCTTAGTTTTAGGTTTGTGAGAACTATTTTATTTATTTATTTATTTTATTTTATTTTATTTTATTTTATTGGATAGACTAGGAATCACAACCCAGAAGAAGACAGTAGCAAACCACTTCCATAATTTATTTATTTATTTATTTATTTATTTAATCAAACGTGTATATGATTACAGACAAAGTATAAATATGATTGTGAATATATAAGAAGTACAAGCATGGTTATGAGTACATGATATTTTACGAATACATGGGGACGTTAGGACAGGGATGGTAGGCACGCTGGTGCGCTTATGCATGCCCCTTACAGACCTCTTAGGAATGGGGTGAGGTCAACGGTAGACAGTCTAAGGTTAAAGTTTTGGGGGTTTGGGGAAGAAACTACAGAGTCAGGTAATGTATTCCAGGCATTGACCACTCTGTTGCTGAAGTCGAATTTTTTGCAATCAAGTTCAGAGCAGTTTACATTAAGTTTGTATCTATTGTGAGCTTGTGTTGCGGTTGAAGCTGAAGTAGTCATTGACAGGTAGGACATTGTAGCAGATAATTTTGTGTGCTACACTTAGGTCAGATCGAAGGCGGCCTAGTTCTAAATTTTCTAGGCCCCAAATTTCAAGTCTGGTGGCATATGGTATTCTGTTGCGAACAGAGGAGTGTGGTACTCTTCTCGTGAAATATCTCTGGACATTCTCAATTGTATTAATGTCCGATATGTAGTGTGGGTTCCAGACAGATGAGCTGTACTCGAGAATTGGTCTAGCAAATGTTTTATATGCTCTGGTTAAAAGTACAATGTTACCAGAGAAGAAGCTACACAAGATTAGGTTAACCACTCTTAATGCCTTCTGTTCTGACCCAGTGCGGCAAACCCCCAGAAAGCGACACACACACACTGTTCTTTAAACAAAAAGGCTTTAATACTAATAATTGCTTAGTATTAAAGTGAATACTAATTCTTTGCCAAAGTGTTTGTTTTCAAGCACAGAACACTTTGGCCGGGATTCCAAATGTGAAAGACACAAGCAGGTCAATTAGTCCGTCAAATAATAATTACTTGCTGAAGTTGGCCAAGAGCCCGGACTGGAGTCAATCCAACTGATAGGGACAAAGTTCAGAAGGCAGCCAAGATGAATACAAACAAA